>CAUYPK010042610.1:0-15133 GCA_963574355.1 Loris lydekkerianus | reverse complement strand
AGAGGTCCCTCCTCAGAAGCAGCATAACAAAATCCAAACTTGGCAAAGAGCCACAGTATACAAAATAATGATAAGAGGCAAAGAGCCGCATTCATTTTGGCCGGGAGCCGCATGCGGCTTGAGAGCCACGTGTTCGCCACCCCTGACATAGAGGTTATGAACTGGTCCTCAGGCCGACAGGCCCACAGACATAGTTTGTTTAATAGCCAGTACAACATTTGTGAGTAAATTTTATGTTAGTTGCTAACATTTTAAAATCACATATTTTATTATAAAAATCCAGCTATCTATCACTTTGGTTTATTTTTTATTTTATTATTTATTTTTTTTAAATCTACCACTTTGAAAGTGAAATGATCTAGCCACATAGGGTCTGCATACCCCAGGTAGCAGTCAGCTTCCCCTTTTCATGGGACTGAGCCCTTCTCACCAGCTTGCTCTGTCTCCATTTGTGAGCCTCTGGTTAACTCCAGAGCTGTGTGTTCAGCTCCCTGCTCAGCATCTCATGCTTCCCAGGAACACAACAGAACTTGATCTTCCCCCGCAAAACCTGCCTCCCTGCAGCATCCCATCTCAGTTGGTAGCATTCCATCCTGGTTGCGAAAACCTTCGGCTTGTACGCGACTCCTCTCTTTTTCTCAAATTCGACTTGCAGTTGGTTAGCACACCTGTTTAGTTCTTCGTCCAGATGCAGCCAGTCCTTTAAACCTCTGGGTTCTGCATCCTTGGATCCAACCAACCACAGATTGAAAATATTTGGGGGGCAAAAAAAAAAAATTAAACACAACAATAAAAAACTCAGTTCAGTATAACAATTATTTACATACCATTTACCATTATGCGGGTATTATAAGTTACGTAGAGATGGTTTAAAGTATACAGGAGGATGTACATAGATCATGTGCAAATACTACATGTGCCATGTTACATGAGGGACTTGAGCATCTGTGGGGTGTCCTGGAACCAGTCTGACAAGGGATAACTATACATCTAGGATCTGACCATGTTGTGGAATGTGAATGCAACTGCTTAAAGGTTATCTTATAGGATTTCCACCTATAGACCGTCTTTCCCAGCTACACCCTAGCACCTTGCTTGAGTTGCTGTTATCTTTCACCTGAATTATTGCAGCAGCCTCTTACTCATTCACTGGCTTCTGCCTTGTCCCCTATAGCTTATTCTCAATAGCATGCAGTGTGTGCTCCCATGCCATTCTGAATAGAAAACAGAAGCCTATGAGGTGAACTGTGAATGTTTTCTGCCACCCGCTCCCTCTCCTTGCTTCCTTGCTCTTTTCAGACATACTTGGGATGTTCCCACCCCAGGGCCTTTGCAGAATTCTTGATCCATGTTTGAAATCCCACCAAGTCTCCCTTTTTATTATGTTTTGTTATCTGATGAACATGAATGAGAAAGTTGTGGGAGATTCTGCAGTGTTCCCCCATGCCTCCCCATTCCTAGCTTCCTGGTACTCTCCTTAGCCCCCCTTGCAGCTGGGAGCTCTTAGGTAGAGTGGAAGTCCCTGGCCATATTCATCTGATTGCCTAGTGATTCCGTTTCTAGCAAAAGTATTAGGAAGCTCCCCAAGCAAGGTATGTGGTTTGACTGTAAGTCCATGAAAATGTAAGCTCATTGATTTCCTTCTTTGGCAAATCCAATGATAGTTTTATGGTCCTGCCTGTCAGTTCTAGAAAATTCTCTATGTTGGTTTATTTTGCTCATGGCCCAGTTGTTCTCATGTGCCTTATCCTGGTGAAAATTAGAAACTAGCATAAATAATAAAGACAGAACTGGGCGGCACCTGTGGCTCAGCGAGTAGGGCACCG
The DNA here is from genome assembly GCA_963574355.1 of Loris lydekkerianus. Taxonomy (NCBI): domain Eukaryota; kingdom Metazoa; phylum Chordata; class Mammalia; order Primates; family Lorisidae; genus Loris; species Loris lydekkerianus. The sequence goes on along the minus strand of CAUYPK010042610.1, from coordinate 13,307 downwards.
GCCCCATATACCGAGGGTGGTGGGTTCAAACTGGCCCTGGCCAAACTGCAACAAAAAATACCCAGGCATTGTGGCAGGTGCCTGTGGTCCCAGCTACTTGGGAGGCTGAGGCAAGAGAATCGCCTAAGCCCAGGAGTTGGAGGTTGCTGTGAGCTGTGATGCTACGGGACTCTAGTAAGGGCAACAAAGTGAGACTCTGTCTCAAAAAAAAAAAAAAAAAAAAAAGACAAAACCAAATTCACAACATTCTTGAAATGACTGACCTGAGCTTTCTAAAAATGTGATTGTTTTTGGAAGACAAAAAAAGGGGAGGAGGGCAGGGGTATTGTTCTTAAATTACAGAAACAAAAAGACATGGCAGGTGTCAGTCTAGACTGAGTCTTGGATTGAGGGAGAAAAGTAGCTTTAAAGGACTTTTTTCTGCAAATTGGGTAAATTTGTGTGCGGATTGTGATTAGATAATATAATTGAGGTCAGTAGTGCATTTCTTGGATGTAATAATGGCTTTGTGATGCTGTGGTAGTGTGTCTTTGTTCTTAGGAAGTATGAAATGAAGAGTTTAGGTATAAAGCACCTGACATCTATAATGTTGGACTGACTCAGAGATAAAAATGTGGGAGTGTGTGGGTATAATGAGAGAGGAAGCAAGTGTGATTAACAAGTGATGAATCGAAGTGAAGGGTTTATATGTGTTTACTATTCTTTAAACTTTTATGGAAGCTTGAAATTTTTCAAATTAAAAACTTAAGGATGGGCCAAGAGAGATCAAGTCCTTGAAAATCCAACATTTAATAACTAAGGAGCATAATATGTAGAAAATGGAGCCTCAGATTCAGAAAAGCCTGGGTTTGAATTCCAGCTGTGTGACCTTGGTGGGCAAATTAGTTAACCACTCTGAGTTTTTCCTTCTCTTCTGTAAAATGGGACTAATATGCCTGTTTCAGTGCTAGTCTATAGATTAAAAGAAAGAGTCCATCAGAAATAATGCACATCAGATTCACAGGCTTTTCATGATAAAAACAGTCATTAGCATTCGTCATCTTTTTTTTTTTATTAAATCATCTTTTTTTTTTAATTAAATCATAGCTGTGCACATCGATACGATCGTGGGGCATCATACACTATTGTGGTATATGTACACCAGTTGTGACCTGAGCGTTCGTCATCTTGACTGCACTTTGGGCACTGAAATATTTTTCTCACTAGAAGGCTCTTTGTAGGAGTTCTAAAAAAGCAAAGCCTCATGACTATTTCTGTCCAGGGGACTCATTGAAAAGTGAGTAGGGGAGGTTACACAGGCTTGTTAATTAGATGATAAGCTTCTTGGAAAGATGACTTTCAGGAAAGTGGGTGCCAGTTGATTGGAGAAGAACTGAAACCACAGGATGGGGGCTTGAGTCAAACCCAGATGGTTCCTTGGGGGCAATTTAGTTCAAGCATCCAGGCATGAGGCCCTTTGAGAAGTGGTTTGTTTAGTGCTGACTCCAAAGTGGACTGATGATATTAACGTGAAACCAAAGAGGCAGGAATGTATGTGGCATTCCGAGAGTCGGATAGTGAGGCAAGTGTGGTTTTGTGGCTCTTTGCCTATGCTCTCTCATCCATGTTTTGTCTTTAAAAGGAACACAGTCCACTTGGCATCCCTCTACATGCAGACACTGGGTAGAGCACCCTGGGGGCACCACTGACCCACCCTTCACCTGACCTGCAGGCTTGGAACCACTCCTGACCCCTCTCCAGCCCCACGCACCATCCAGGGAGTCACCAGTCATCTGGCCTCTGCAGCTCCAACCCCTCCCTAATTCAGCCTCTGCGGGCCTTCTCCTGCCCAGCATCTCCTACGTGGTACCCCAGCATGGCCTTTCCCCACTCTGGTCCATCCACCTAATGCCCAGTAATTCAGAGGCATCCTGTACCACATCACATCTCTGCTTGTAAACTTCAGAGTCCCCCTGGCAGTGCCCTGGCCTGTCTCAAGCACCCCTCTGTGCTGTGCCTCATGTTGCGTCTTCACCCCCTGGACCAGCACTGCAGGCTCCTGAACACAGCTGTCTGCCTTGTGGCCTCTGCCTAAATGGCTGTCCCAGGCCCCAGGCCCCAGGCCCAGCATCCTCCCCCTGCCCTGTTCTCCTTTCTGCATATCACACATGCTCTGATCACTTTGCCTATCCTCAGTGCCTGGCACATTGTAGGCACTCAAAAAACCTTCTGGGATTGAACTGATTAAAGCTTTATCAATCACTTTTATTATTCGTAAATCCTCAAGGACTTTCATTAACATGTAAATAGCCTTTCTTAATGTCCTCTAGAGTAATTTGAGGCAGTTGGATTATAAATTAGAAGAATACTTGTTAGCTAGTCATAATTGAGTAGTCATGTTCCTACTGTTTTTCCTTTTTTTCCCTCCTATCCCAAGAGTCTTATACCTACCTTGGCAGGTTCCTAAAAATGTAGATTGTCTTGATTTCATTCAGTTGAGTTACCCCAACTATTTTACCTCTCTAATAGCTAACATGCCTCTCTTGTTTTTCCTTTTTTCCCCCTTACTCTGCTTTGAAACTGTGATCCTGAACTAAACCAATCAGAAAAAACTCATGTTTGAATTAAAACATTACCAATTCTCTAAGGATATGGAAAACATGGAATTAACAACATTTCCCCTCTCTCTATGAATTAGACTTCTTCTCTGTGCCCTTGATGAATAATGTTGCTGGCCACTTTTCAGAAATAAAGTAGAAATATGGAGAAATGAAATTTATATCATATAAACTGACTGGAAATGTGATTATAATACAGCTGTCAGTTTTGTTCAAGTGGAAAATTTTTAAGTAAATCCAATTGCAGCATTATTTGGTTCTTTTAAAGCAGGGTGATGCAGCCATTTCCTGCGTATTGATTATTTGATTGGTACCTGTCTGCTGGACCTACGGTTTTTTTCTTAGTAGCACTCATTGATGTGATTTAATGTATATTCCTGTAATCTTTCCCTGTTTTATAAACTTACAATAATAATTGAGCTACATTAGAGAGACATGTTCTGCTGAGATCACAAGGTCACCTAATGACTGTGCCCTCTTTTGTTGGTGATGTATTGAAGTGGCTCTAGGATAGTTCTGAAAAAAAAAACAACAACAAAAAAAGTATTATTTTTTCCTCTATACAGCAGGATTTCTAGGTTCCATACTAGGCTTTGGGGAAATGAGGTATTTGAGTAGTAGAAACTGTTTTGAGATTTTCCTTTTTTTGCCCAATAAAGTTAGTGTTTTTCCTGAAGACATACTATACTTTAAATATTTTTTTCCAAATCCAAGTCCTTCTCATACATTTGAAAATGGAGTCATGGTTTTGATTTCTTAGATTGGAGGGGTCCTGTTGGCTTAGATTTGCCCCAAGAACATTGTTTTCTAAGGGACATCACAGCCCTGGGAATGGGGACATGTTCTGGGTACAGCTGTTTCAGGGCTGCCAGGGGCAGGGAGGGGGTTCCTGCTGGTGGTCAAGTCTGGGATAGCACTCTCAGGGCCATGAGCTGGGCATGTGTCTTAACCTCACTAACCCCCGACCCCCACCCCACCCTACCCCCACCAACTGTGCTTCATGGGGCTATTGGGAGGATGAGACAGCTGCTTATGGGTGCTGAGCACAGTGCCTGGTGAACCTCTGTGAGCCCAAGCAGCAAAGGCTGGCATAGGAGCAGCTGGAAAGCTGACTTTGGGTTTCCAAACCCCACTCCTCTATAGTCAAGAAATAGTCATTCTGTTTTTCTGGTCACTCAAGCCAAAAAACTTAGCATGTGCTTGTCTGCTCATTTCCTTACATCCCTGTAATAAAGTTCTCAGCAGATCCCTCCAGTGCAAGCATCAAGTAGATGATCCTGCCCCCCTTCTCATAGCCTCCAGCCCCTGGCAAGGACTCCGAAAACAGCCCTTTGACTAGGGGCCAGCTGCTTCTGCTGCCCCTACCCTTACAATCCTTCATCCAGTCATCAGACTCTTCAGCAGCTCAGGGTCAAATCCAGAGTCCTGCCTGCCACCTCCCAAACTGTCCCCCAAACTGTCCCTCACACTGCTACCCCAGTCACACAGGGAGATTGCCACCTGGGCCGCTGGCCTTACAGTGCCCGCCGTCTCTGCTCTTCTCCCACCTGGCTGCTGAAGCCATGCTCCTTGACAACATCTGGGGGGTGGGCAGTGAGAGCCGCCACAGAAAACAGGAATTCGTGGGAGCATTCATATTGCATTTCAAGCCATCCCTTGCTGAGTCCACTTGGTGAGCTGTCTGGAGCTCTGCCTACGCAGGACTCCACCCGCCTACCTCTACCACCCAGCCAGCCTGCAGGGATTACACAGGACGCAGTGACTGCTCAGCCCTCCAGAGGGAAGGGCTGCCTTCTGTCCCTCATATCTGATCAACCACAGAACACCCAAAACAAATCTCTGGGGAAACTGAACCATCTGCAGACAGTGTGACCTTTACAGAAGGTCTAAGTCAGTAGATGACTGCCCCCCTACACGCCAACTCTCCCGGCCCAGGGAGTAGGCCTAGCCTACTGACTGACTCCTCTCTGCTTTCAGCCAGTTCTCACCTCCAGCCCAGCCCATCCTATTCCCTACTGGAAGAACAGGCCTGGGTGTGGGTGGGCCAACACCTTCCTCCTACTTTCTCTGAGGAGGGAGATGGGTCTGTTCAGGGTAGGCAGAAGTGCTTGGAAGTGTTATCACCTATACTCCTAAATACATACCAAAGCACAAGAAGCCCTTGGAATAATGTGGAATGACTATTAAAATCTCTTCATTAAAACACAGAGTTGGTCATGTGCAATGGGTCACATCCGTAATCCCAGCACTTTAGGAGACTAAGGCAAGAGGATCACTTGAGGCCAGGCATTCAAAAACCAGCCTGGACACCATAGTGAGGCCCTGTCCCTTAAAAAAAATAAAAATAAAAATTTTTTTTAATTAGCTGGCTGTAGTGACATGCCTTTAGTCCCAGCTGCTCAGGCTGATGTGGGAGGATCCCTTGAGCTCAGAGCTTGAGGTTGCATTGAGTTGTGATTGCAATTGCACAGTGCACTCTAGCCTAGGGTGAGTGACAGAATGAGACCCTATCTCCAAAAACAAAAAACAATCAAAGGGCAAATGCCCTGGTTTAAGACTTAAGAACTCCCAAGTGGGATCAGTATAATCCTGGTGGCTGGCCTGCTGTGTGGTGCCTTAGGCAGTCAGGACTGATACTTCAAATGAATGTCAAATGTTCACTCTTCCAAGCTTTTAAGAAATGTACAGAATACTGAGCTTGGGACATTTAAAAGCTTGACTTGTCATTTCCACTTTGACCTGCCTGGAAATAGAAGTGAAAATCGGTTTGCCACACTGCCCTGCATGTGGCTACACAGCAGAGGAACTGCTCTAGGCTCACCTAATTGGCACCTCTGCCCAGGCAGGGCTATGTTGGAGGGTCCCCTCCCTGGCGCCATCTGTGCCAGGGGGGGCTGCAGTGCACAATCACTTCAGGAGCTTTGAAAAAAGTTCGATGCAGCAGATATGTTTATACCTTGATCATCACAAAGAGAAGGCGGAGAAACTGAAGCAGTGTCTGCCCCCTGGGTTGGCAATAAAAGAGCTGAAATGAAGCGGACATGCTGATTTGGATTGTATTAAACTTTTTAAATTCTTAAAATTAAAAAAAAGAAAAGAAAAGAAAAAAAGAAAACTTGCTGTACCCAGGCTCCATTCCAGAAGGTTCTATGGTACTTGCTCTGAGGTGGGCAGCACCTGTTTTTTTAAATGCTCCCTAGATGATTCCATTGCTTAACCAGTTTTGAGAACCATGGGGTTAGACAGTATGAGGAGTATTTTGGAACTCAACATTACGTCTCTATTTAGCTGCTGTCCGTGAATTCTAGTTCTCTCTAGGAGCTCTCCTTGCCCACCTCTTAATCAGCCAGAAGGCATCAGGGAGGCTGTATTTGGTGGCATAACAGCAGTTGCATCTCTCTCCAGGTTGTGAAGTTAGTACCATCCAAGTCATCCTCAGAGTTCCCTTGTAGGAGAGTGAGATTCCTCAAGAAGAACTCCAACACAGCTGGTCATAAACCCAGGCCTGCTGTGGACCCAGGTGCTGAATGCTCTGCAGGGGAAGAGGTGGGCCATGATGAAATGCCAATTTCTTTACCTGGACCCTGAGAGGTGCTCAACAGAGAGGCGGGAGGAACTAGATCCTTATCTCTCTCCCCTATGGCTCCTTTATGGGGACAGAAAGGTTTGTATTATTTAACCTTTATTCTTCTCCCTCTCTCCTGCCCTCTTCCTGAATACATGTAATTGAATTTATGTAAGTTAACCTTGTACACAGTGTGCCTCTACCTGAGTTGAAAACAGATAACTTAATCTTTTGAGCCTTGGGCAGGCCTGAGTGATAGGCAGCGCCTCCTGAAGGGTCCCGCAGCCCCACGTGTGCTCAGGCAGTGAATGAACTGCCCTGTGCTTGGCCTTGTTTATGATCAATTGCCGTGTGCTGGACTACGCAGGAGGTTTCCTTAAAAGAGCCCCAAACTTGCTGCACTGAAACCCCAGCCGTTTCTAACTCTCCTGGTTGTCCTGAACCAGTGCCAGTCCTGGAAATGGTCTGTTCTCTTTCAGACACAGTTGTAAAAATGCCTCAAGAGCAGAGATCATCCAGGCTGGAGTCAGAAGCCAGACCACAGAGGCTCAGAAGTTGATAGGCCAAGCTGGCCTCTCCCAGTCCTTATGACTTTGCTTATGAGGAAGAGCTAAACACGTTCATCCTGTCTTCCTCTCCACCCCTTGGACTACTCAGGGCCACCATGTTTCACACAGGGTTCAAGGTGAGATACTGTTCCTTCCTCTTCCTGCCAAACACTCATGCAGAAAGCCCTATGCAACTTTCTAGTTTTTCCACTTGGCATATCCAGATTATCTTTTGCATTTATCCATTATTACCTGTACCCAGGCCATTGAATTTTATAATATGCTTTGCATTTTTCTAAATGCAATTGGGGTTTTCCAGAGCTGTGCAAAGCCAAGAAATATGCATGCCATTTAAATGACTCCAGTTAACCTTTAGCCTTTAACTGGTTTCTCATAAAACTCGCCTCAGCTATGGTTTGCATCCTCCAGAGCAGTAAAACTGATGAAAATCTATTCTGCAACTTTCATTGTTCCCTTTGCTGCTCCACTTGGTGAGCCCTGCTAACGGACTCTTACAGAGGAAGCTGGAGGTGGAAATGCTGTGAGTCTCAAGCAGTGTCTAGCAGAAGGTCCAGGGTAGATGAATGCAGCCTTGTGGCCACTTCCTGAGGTCTACCAGGGCCCCAGGCTTCAGCTGTTTCCCTTCTTATCATGGTATCCTCTGCTGGACAGCACAGTAAGGATAATATAATAGATACCGTCTAATGGTCCATTTCCTCTGGCCAAGCACTGATACAGGTATCTCCAACACTGCTTAACTCATCTACCTTCACAATCAGGCAGCATAGGTCCTGTTATTATCCCCATTTTACAGATGAGGATGCTGAAGCACAGACTAAATAACTTGCCCAGTGTCAAGCCCTACCAGAAGGTGGGAAAACCAAAATGCAAATGTAGGATTCTGACTGCAGAACTTGCACACTTGCAAGTTAGGACTCCTCCATGCACCCACTCACCCGCTCCTGCACCTATCCTTCTATCATACACTATGTGGTAAGCACTGCACTAGGTACCAGAGACAGAAAGGGACAAGATACAGCCCTCCCTTCAGGCAGCTGGTAACCCCAGACCCGGCAACTGCAGTAACTTCTAGAGAGCCCAAAGAATCTGAGAAGTCCTGTGGACCTGAAGCTGGCCAGATGGGTGGGGTAATAAGAGTCTCCCTCACTGGCAGCTCCTCGTGTCAGGCAATGTCTGAGGATCATATGTTGAGGCCCCCTCAGCCAGGAGAGGCCCAGTAGTCTTTGACCCCTGGCCCATTAGCTCAGAGCCTCCATTTCTTCCCCTAAGCCCCATCCCCTTTCATTCCATCCTGGCATCATCCAATTGTTTTCCACCCTACAGTCTTATCCTTCCTCAGCACATTTAAGAACATCTCCCAGCTTCCTCCAACACTGGTTTGGGTTAAAGCTGAGATTGGGGGCCCAGGATAGTAGGTATTCAGTGAAGATTTGCCAGATATAAATAAATGAAAATAAAAGAGTAAATTGGAGTCCAAACTCATAAATGAGGACCTGGGCCTTCTTTTCCAAAAACAGGCCGTAATTCCAGGGCCTGTGGGCTGCCTGTAAACCTCCTGTCTAACAGACATCTCATGTAGTTCCTCACTTTGTGTTCTCTTTTCTTCCCTGGGAACTTGGAATAAGAGTAAGACTTAATTCAAGGGCCCAGCATTTGTCTTCTGAACTGGCCCAGCTACATGAGTCATCTCATGTGGAGGAAGGCAATTCTGAACTCTAAAGGTCAATCAGTACATCAGAATAACTAGTAAATCATACACAGTCCACCTGGTATAACCTTCCAATCCTTGAAAAGCCTGCTCTTTTTCAACTACCCTCAAGATAGTGCTAAGAAAGAAGCATCCAAGCTGTGTGGTGATCATCTCGAGGAAAATTAATACCAGGCCATCAATCCTGAAGGCAGAAAGGGCCCATAGCCAGATGGCTGCATACAGACTAGAATAACTCACAGCCCGTGTGGACCCCAGGTTTGGGGAGGTTCTCCTTGGCCTTGAGTATAAATCAGCAGGCCTTTTGCAGAGAGAGAGTGGGAGCCTTTGTCAGGGATGGGGAAAGGGAGACAGCACCAGAAACCCCTCCTTCCCTCTAGTCTGTCGTTACTGACGGGTTGAATGACACCTCCCTGACACCCTTCTTGAACAGAGCACTGCACTCATTATGAACAGAGCTGAGAAACCCATCTCCTGGGTTTTGGTAGGATCACAGGGGGAAAGGGTTTTAGTCTGGCTGTCAGATCATAAGGTCACAGGCCCCTTTTTACCCCAGAGGTCCTAATTGGATGGTCAGAGGGCACATTGGTGGCTTATGGGAAACAAATGGGAATGGTTTAGTGAGGAGGCAGACTTGCTCAGGCTGAGTACCCATGGAGTGCTTGTTATGCTGTCTTCAGCTTTCTAAGTCTCTGTGTCCTCAGCTGTGAATGGTGATGATGAGGCCCAGTGGTGTAGTATCAAGCATGTAGTGAGGAAATGCATGTGAAATTACTGCAGGCCTTGTGTGTTATAAGCACTTGGCAAGTGCCTTGGTCCCATGGCGGTCTTGGGTCTCATTGTGTCTAGAACCCTGGCTCCAAATGTCCTGTGCCATATTGGTCAGCTCAGGCCAGGCTGTGCTGTGGTAATAAATTTACTTTGAAATCTCCATGGCTTAATAGAGATTGATTTCTTTTCATCCATGTGGATCAGCAGAGCTTTGCACTGTGTGTCGCTCAAGAGACAAGGCTGCTGGAGGCAGCACTGTCCATCACTGCACCCATTGCCTGGCACACACCCGTCTCCCTGGGCTCTGTAGCCGGGGGTAGGGGGTGGGGGTGATCTGGAGGGCCACATGACAGTTCTTAAATGCTTTAGCCCAGAAAGGAGTCACTTTGTGCTCCCTGCCCTGGTGGTCTCACCACACTGGCAGGGGCGGGAAAACAGGAGAGGGTGACTATTTGGGGAGCAGTGAATGTGTCGGCCACACCAATGAACATACATCCCCTGCTTTTCTCTTGGGAACCTCTTACTTCAAACACTGGCATTTGGGTGTTTGGGGGATCGTCAGAGCACCCAGCACTTACAACAAAGCAGGAAGCTAACCAGAAATCAGAGGAGTGAAGACCAAAACTGAAAGGAAAGGAGAAGGACTCAGTGAATTTATCCTTGACCAATTTGAAGACATTAGGCAAATACCAGACTAGGCCGAGATGGAGTAGTCCCATTAAGGGAGTTGATTTGCAAATGATCGTGTGCCTAAACCATCACTGCTGCTGCGGACCATTAGGCACCAGGGGAAACCCCAGAATGACTCTCAGGTTACAGGAATTGATAGTCCACCCTCCAGTACCAGTAGAGAAGGAAGCTTGGGACAGTGTGACCACATCTTGAGTCGACTGCCTTACGGGGCTTCAGAACTGGTTTAGGAGGGAACCGACCTGGGTAGCAAGGCAAATAAATAATAAGAAGAATAATAAGAATAAATAAATAATATTTAATTACAATTCTTTCTCTTGCCCTTGAAAGAGAAGCTGGTCCCGCTGAGCCCCCTGCTAACAGTGCTATGGAATGCCCATTCCCTCACCTCGCTCCTGCACTGATCACTGTCAGCCTTTGTCATCTGTGTTGGTGTGACAGGCAAAAGCACATCCATCAGCTGGTCAGAGGTGGCTGCAGGAATTTCCACCTTCTATACCCCGGGTGGCCAGGGAGGGGGCCCCGCTCAGAGCATAGCATTGGTAAACACACCAAGGCAGCCCAGTGGGTGGTGTTGGGCACCACGTGCAGCTCAGGCTAGCCCACCCAGCTGCCACCAGGCACCACTCCAAACTCATCAACCCTATGTTCTGCTCTGCTTTTTCCATCCCTGTCTTTGGTCATCAAAGAGGTGCCAGAAAAGACTTCCTGCCTCCTTCATGTGTATTTAGAGTCCACACAGCTGCATTCTCTCAAACCTCCACCAATCCTTCATACTTGAAATATCTGTTTAGACATTCCCAACCCTCTGCTTGGTAGTTATTTATTTTAAACAGTCCCAGAAATATGCTTGCTTAGTTATTTAGTTCTCTGGCAAACAGTCCATTGCATGAAAGAATACATCCCCTGCATTCTGGCTCCTCCGAAGGGCTACCTGCCTCCTGTAACGGAGCTGTGTAAGTCATGGGGGTGACCCATCGGTGTTCACTTTGAAATTCTTGGCTTGACAAAGTACTTGAAAATGGTTCCTTCCTTTCTTGTGTTTGTGGATTCATTGAATGATTTTCGGGGTTGGGGGGCAAACAAGTGACGGGCAACCCAACTGGAGTTCCTACGGGACAAATGCTCTTAGGCAGCCAAGTGTGATTTTAGGGGGCATCTGGAATACTGCCATGGAACCTCCACGTCTACGCAAAGGGCTACTTCCTTACGGCGTGTCTTCCGGTAACTTCCCACCCACCTCCAGAGAATCCACAGTCTGGCATCATAGGAGGCTCTGGTGGATCTTGGTCTGAAAGCTCCAAGTCTCCTTTCTCAGTAAAGACCTGAGGCAAGCAGCTTCCCTCTTGTGTTTCTATCTACCCCACCTCTCACCACGAACTGCTTCTATTGGAAGAAACAGGACATTGATAACTGATGTTGAGAAAGATAGCACTTATTTCTAAGGGTAAAAAAAGAAGTTATGTATGGCTTTGAGGAAAAGCTCTCAGGCTTTTACTTGCAACCAGTTGATAAAGAAGCCCCACATTGTGGTGGGTGCTCAGCATCTGGTCCCAGCCTCTGTGAGAGGCAGCAGGGTGACAAGGAAATCTCATGCTGCCAAGGCTCTGATTCATTACCTGGTGGCTGGAACTGTATACACAGCAGCTATCTGCATCCACAGAGCCTCAGGGCGTCCCCAGCTCTAGAGAGTTGTCACAAGGGCTGGCACTAACTGCACAGGGAAGGTGCTGGCACCGAGGCAGGTATAAAGGCAATGGGAAAATGGGTGTCCTGTGGCAACCGAGTGCCAACATTCAAGCCAACTCTGCAGCTTCCAGCTGTGTGACTTCCACACATCACTTAACCCAAGCCCAAGGTTTCCTTTATCTGGAAAATGAGGAAACTTGTTGGGAAAGCTTTGAGCACAATGCCTAAAATACTGCAGGCCTCTACTAAGTAAGAACTATAGTTTCCTGAGTGAGGCTACCAATGATCTGCTAAACTGTAGCTAAACTGAGTCCTGAGCTCTGCCTTTGAAATCACCCCACTTTTCTTTGCAGGAAAGGCATGCTCAAGTCACAGGTCTCCGGCAGGGCTGCTCTGATTCCCTAGATAGTTCTGAGTGATGGCACCCCACAACTGCCCCCCAGGGATTTGCTTTGTCAGACCGTCACTATATGAGCCCACCAAACACCACTGAATAAGCTCTTTAAAAACATGCCAAACCAGGGGGCGCCTGTGCCTCAGTGGGTAGGGCGCTGGCTCCATATACCGAGGGTGGTGGGTTCAAACCCAGCCCCGGCCAAACTGCAACAAAAAAACAGCCAGGTGTTGTGGTGGGCGCCTATAGTCCCAGCTACTAGGGAGGCTGAAGCAACAGAATCACCTAAGCCCAGGAGTTGGAGTTTGCTGTGAGCCATGGCACTCTACTGAAGGTGATAGAGTGACTCTTGTCTCTAAAAAAAAAAAAAACACTTAAACCAATTCCTAGTTTGCAGGCATTTCCAGTGTTTTCTTTTTTTATTGTTAAATCAAAGCTATGTACATTAGTGCAATCAAGGGGTATAATGTGCTGGTTTCATATACAATCTGAAATATTTTCATCAAACTGTTCAACGTACCCTTCATGGCATTTTCTTAGTTATTGTATGTAGGCACTTGTATTTTGCCTTTAGTAAGTTTCACCTGTACCCATTCTAAGAAGCACCCTAGGTGTGGCCCCACCCTTTACCCTCCCTTCACCATAACCTCCCCCCTCCCTTCCCCTTCCTTGGCCCTTTCCCCATAGTCTTGTGCTATGGTTGGGTTATAGCCTTCATATGAAAGCTATAATTTAGCTTCATAGTAGGGCTGAGTACATTGGATACTTTTTTTCCATTCTTGAGATACTTTGCTAAGAAGAATATGTTCCAGCTCCATCCACGTAAACATGAAAGAGATAAAGTCTCCATCTTTCTTTAAGGCTGCATAGTATTCCATGGTATACATGTACCACAATTTGCTAGTCCATTCGTGGGTCGATGGGCACTTAGCCTTCTTCCATGACTTAGCAATTATGAATTGGGCTGCAATAAACATTCTGATACAGATGTCTTTGTTATATTGTGACTTTTGGTCTTCTGGGTATAAACCTAGTAAAGGAATTATAGGATCAAATGGCAGGTCTATTTTAGATCTCTAAGTATTCTCCAAACATCCTTCCAGAAGGAATGTATTAGTGGGCATTCCCACCAGCAGTGTAGAAGTGTGCCCTTTCCTCCACATCCATGCCAGCATTTCTGGTTTTGGGATTTTGTTATGTGGGCAACTCTTACTGGGGTTAGGTGATATCTCAAAGTAGTTTTGATTTGCATTTCTCTGATGATTAAGGATGATGAGCTTTTTTTCATGTGTTTGTAGATTTTGCGTCTGTCTTCTTTAGAGAA
>CAUYPK010042609.1:0-30351 GCA_963574355.1 Loris lydekkerianus | reverse complement strand
TTTACTAAGAAGAATATGTTCCAGCTCCATCCATGTAAACATGAAAGAGGTAAAGTCTCCACCTTTCTTTAAGGCTGCATAATATTCCATGGTGTACATATACCACAATTTATTAATCCATTCATGGATTGATGAGCACTTGGGCTTTTTCCATGACTTAGCAATTGTGAATTGGGCTGCAATAAACATTCTGGTACAAATATCTTTATTATAATGTGATTTTTGGTCTTCTGAGTATATACCTAGTAGAGGAATTATAGGATTGAATGGCAGATCTATTTTTAGATCTCTAAGTGGAATATGATTCTTGACCTTAGGAAGTTTGTAATTCAATTAAAGGAATTAAAATATATGCAATCATGTTATGAACAATTAGCCAATTAAAAAGAAAGCATTTTGTATATTATAAGAATTGCACATGCCTGGAACATTATTCCAAATGGGCAGACATTACAGGACTATATGCACTAACAGTTAAACATCTATAGCCAATAGTAAAACAGTTACATGAACTTTCATAAGAATTTTTTCTGTATTTGAAGTGAAAAAAATAGCAAATGTTGTAAAATTTTTAGAAATATTTAAGAAATTAGATGAATTGTTTGGTCTACACCATGAATTGTAATATGTATTTTGTTAGTATTATTTACCATATATCTTTATGCTGAATTCTAATTATTTGTGTAAATTAAGTGAATAATCATTACATGAAAATATCAAAAATAGATTTAATCAATTTCAAAATTGAACTAATAGAATTTATGACAATGGCTTACTAATATTAATAATTTGTGTTAATGCACAAGGAGCTGAGTTAAAATTCACCCTTGTGAAGCTTGCATTTAACTCACAACTATTGTAATGTAAAGGTATAAAGCATATTTAAGGATCCATTTTAAAGAGTTGAGAAGGTCAATGTCATTAAAATTACTCAAATATTTAAAAGTAGATATTTGTTATGGAAAGTTTTGAGGAAACTTATTGAAAGGATAACATTGCTAGTAAATACCTATCGTAACAACATCACTGCACATAGCAGTGTGTGGGTCCCCCTTGTTTTGGTCAGGGTCAGAACGTGGAGATGCCCAGCTTCTGGCCAGATCTCTAGGTTTCAGTCTGAATGTATTCTTGGGGATGTCTGATATCTAATCAGATCTAAGTAAGTTGTCTGAGTTGGGAATGTCCTTCTTGTACTCTTTCTCCTTGGCCTGTGACTGTCCCCGAGAAGTCCTTCGCTGTTATTTCTCCTACTTATCATCATGTGCAGCCGTCAGCTGTCCCCACCTAAAGACTTCCCATTGGGTACACAGCTATGATTTAACAATAATAATAATAATAAAAAAAAAGAATGTAAAAACTCTGGTCTAAATGCTTAGCATTCCATTATAATACAACCTGACCAGAATGGAAATTAGTTTGCCAGGAGGTTTGACCCAAGGACAGATCTTCACTGCTGGCGTGTAGGCAAGTGGTCTGAAGTTTCCTATGTTTAGGCTTTTTCTTGAGCTTGCTCACGTTCCTGACCTTCACTGTTTACCGAGTGTCACTTCTTACATCTTTCCCACCACCCTGTTCTGATAGATGATTTTTTTTTTCCCTTTAGGTACCTCCTGGTCCCCTCCATATCATCCTCCTCCTTTGACTCCATTGACAAACCCTTTGACCCCTCCACCTTCACTTCCTCCTACTTCACTCCTCCTTCTTCTCCCACACTCTCACCTGGCCATGCTCATTCCAAAATCTGTCCCTATCTATATACCAGCCTCCACCTTGGGAGGTTACTGGGCTGGAAGGCATTATCCACATCCATGTCCCTTTCTCTACGTCTGATTTGTCTCAAGTAGATAATAAGCTCGTTAGCTTCTTTGTTGATCTTTTCAAGTTCTCCAAAGAATACGAGTGTTTCACCCTCTCGTATGGCCTATCATGGAGAGATACCCATATAATTTTCTCCACCTGTACTACTCCTGAGGAGAGGAGCCATATTTGGTCCAAAGCTACATATGGAGTACAACACGGATGATCTTAATTGAAGACAACCCAGTTCTTATGCTTCTGGCCCTATGGCTGTCTGGACCAGGACCCAATTTGGGATTACCAACAGGGATCTCATAGTGGGCAGTGAGACCACATGCTTTCCTACCTCATTGAAGAGATAAAAAGGGCCACTGATAAGCCTATTTATTATGATAAAGTTAAAGAAATTAGTCAGGGCTTGGATGAAAATCCAGCCCCCTCCCCCCTTTTTTATTACTATATGAGGCCATTCTCCTCTTTACAACCTTAGAAGCTGACACCATTGAGGCACAATCCATCCTAGCAATGTACTTTGTCTCCTACGCAGCCCCCAACATTCAACCTAAATTCCAAAAACTTGAAAAGGAAACTCAAACTTCACAAACATAACCTTTAGACATGGCCTTCAGGGTTTTTAATAACTGAAATGAGGAGAGGAGAGAAGGAAAAAATGGGCTGAGAGCAGTGACAGCCCTGGGAACAGAAAGAAGTTTTCTAAATGACGCTATTACCATAGGAGGACCTTTACTCCAGGGCTTCAGGCAGCAAGGCACTATGGCACAGTATTTAAAATACTAACTTCTAACAACAGAGGCACAATGATAATAATAAATATGTAATCTTTTGAGCATTCATGTCAGAGAAGAAAATTCCAAAATCTAACCATTCTAATTTGTCCCACTGATACATTTTAATGAATGTTAAGCACTTATCAAAAAGAATCTTTATTATAAAAATTTCATCTCTCTAACAATCTTTCTTATCTTGTACCTCAGACCTCCCATCACCACTTCTTAACTTGCCTGAGCTTACAGGAGGATTATAATCATCATGCCCTGGTTAACAAGAAATATACACTTAGTCCTGGTGAATGGATTGTGAGAAGTGAGGCAAGTCACTTTCAGGCCTAAGTATTTATTTACCAGTGAATTCTCCAGTTTTGTCTTCTTTTGCAATATTTCAATGAGGTGCTCTACAATCTCATCCTAAATCTTTTTTTTTTTTATCTAAAATGTTCTCATATTCTACTACAAAACTACAAATATTAAGGGACCGGGACCATATCTTTGATAATGACTATCAAAGAACTACACTTCCAGCAAGTAGTCAGAAATAGTCAAAGGTATTAGGAAATTTAATACAAGAAAATACCTTAATAAAATTTACTCTGCATTATATTTTAACAATATTCACATAGTTTATGAAATGATTTTATTATTTTGTATTAACACAAAAATAAAATAGTCTGATTAATCAAAGAAGGACATTCAATAATCATTGCTATTTTACAATTTCATCCTATTCATCCATTCATCCAACAAACCAGTTATTTGTGTCCTGTAAGCCTCTCAGGCTGCTTTGGCTGTTTAAAGTCAACCCTGCATCGTATCATAACTTGAGCCGTCAGGCTTTTGAGTGGTGACTGAGATTGTCACAATGTACATGGACAGCCGACGTCCATGTACCTTGGGAGGCAGACTGGAAAAGAGAGATCATGCAATATAAATCATTACTGCAAAAGCAGCAGCTAAAGTCCCTTCCGAAAAAGGCCAATGTGAGTCAGTATTAAAACTAAACAAAAAAATGAAAAAACTAGAGATATCTTTTATTATGAATTAAAAATGGGACGTTTAAAGAAGTTAAAAGATTCTCCAGACTTGAATGGAGTCATAGGTGCTGACGTTTTCAGAAGGTAAATATTTGCTTTAATGTTAAACAGCAGATCCAGAACACACGGAATAAAGGAAAGTTCCATCAGTCATTTGGCTTATAATGCAGCAATTAAGGTGTAACCCAGTTTGGGAAAGAAAAAAAAAGGGGGAAACATTAACATTCTGACGCTGAGGATTATTTCTACAGCCCTCCTGAAGGATGCTATTATTTATAGTCTTAATTAAAAGCTGCTACTCTGGCAGCGTTCAAATTCTCACAAAAAATCCAAACGCTATTTTACTTAAAAGGCACTGAGGCATACCGCTCGCATGACGGAAGAGGCAAATCTGTGTCCTCCCTCAATCCATCTTGATCACATCAAGATGGACTGTCCACCTCAACTGATAATTGCATGCCCAAAAGATGTACTAGAGTTTTCTTCCATTTTGATTTGTTTACTGCTAGCTCCAAGTATTGTTAACAAGTTCTGAGCTCAGATGATAATTTCAACTTTGTACCTTTTCTGCCCAAAGGACTCTGTATCTCAATTCACTCTAGATTTCCTAGATTGAATTTTTTTCTGATAAAAGATTCATAAACAAGGGACTCATTTTCTAGAAAGATAGTCATGAACTGTGTGACATTTTATAATATCATATAATAACACAATCAACAGTTTTCAAAATAATGTTGGCTTTTTAATTGCAAACATTCACGTTGCAAAGGCACCACAAACACTCCTTGAGAACAAAAGAGGTGTGTTAAGAAAATATCTGTGACTTTCAAATTCCCGTCCACTGGCAAGTTCTGCCATTGTTAAGTACTTGAAGACTATACAGCACTCGTGGCTACAATTTACAAACTTTTTAGATCACATGAAAGCAAAATTAAGAGTGCTGTCTATTTTCTTGACCTTTATTGTTGTAATATTTGATGGTGAAATTATTATCTAGAACATATAAAACAGAATGCTGATAGCAGAACTTCTCCTCTAAGTCCCAACCTAGCATACCTATGTAGATTTGAAAGATAATTTAACATATCTTAGCAAAATAACAGACTTTTTAAAGGAATGTGTTTATGAAAATTGGGTAGAGGTGTTGTAGTTCTAAAAGGATAATATAACTCATGCATTGTTGTCAAGAGACATTTTCCTGAGACAAATTATTTGGAAAATAAGGGCTATTACATCTTAACCATCATGTCATAAATCAGCTGTTTCTTTAATTATTACTTAACTCAGAGTTCAGTAAGGAAGCCACCTGTCCATAACCAACTAAAAAAAAATGACTTTTTCGCAGTGACTGAATTAAAAAAAAACTTTGGAAAGGCAAATGAATATAAAATCAAATAATTATATATATAATTTCTCATCTATTTGCCTTATGTTTTTCATATCCTTCTACAAACATATTTCTTATTCTTCTACAATATACATTTGAAAAAATTGTTATAAATTTTATATGGCAACGCCTGTGGCTCAGTGAGTAGGGCGCCAGCCCCATATACCGAGGATGGCAGGTTCAAACCGGGTCCCGGCCAAACTGCAACAAAGAAATAGCTGGGTGTTGTGGAGGGCACCTGTTGTCTCAGCTGCTCAGGAGGCTGAGGCAAGAGAATTGCCTAAGCCCAAGAGCTGGAGGTTGCTGTGAGCTGTGTGACGCTGTGGCACTCTACCGAGGGCAACAAAATGAGACTAAAAAAAAAAAAAAATTATATATAGAAGGTTGCAACAATTAGCATATTAATAGTCAATGTCGGGTAATTTACAGGCTACAATTCAATTAAAGTTTAGGGTTTGTGCAGGTTTCTCAGCTCCAAATGCTTTGAAGATGATTTTGTTAAGGCTTAATCATAAAATTTCTCTATGGGTTTATACTTCCAGTGGTGAAATTTGGATTAATTGAATGCAATTAAAAAGGTGCTATGAGCTTTCTAAATCAGACTTCTGGAAAATCCCCTTGCTAATGAAGGGACTGCTCTGACCAAGCTTCTGTAGGCTGAGGATCCGCTTGCTCAGTCTGCAAATTTACCTTCACCTGCCTGGGCTGCTTTAGCTGCCTAGTAAATTATTACTTACTACATTGTCTTTTCTTGGATAAAAAATACCCATTTTAAAAATCTGGTAAAATATTACCTATTACTTTTGATATTTTTTGTTTGTTTGTTTGAAAATCTCACCTAACTGTATTTTCTTAATTTACAGAATAAGTTTAGAATTAGATTAAATGGAAATATGTACACACCACCCTGATTGGAAGGATCACATTTTCTTCTTTATACACAAGTGTCTATGCATGTGTGTATGCGTGTGTATGTGTGTATGGATGTGTGTATGCATGTGTATGTGTGTATGCACATATATGTGTGTATGTGTGTGCATGTGTGTGTATGCATGTGTATGCACGTATATATGTGTATGTGTGTGTGCATGTGTGTATGTATCAATTAATAAAACAATGTGGAGAATCAGCTTTCATTTCCTCTTCCTTTCTTCCCTGATGTAACTAAAGTTATTTCATATGTTTGTCTTTCTCCAAGTGAAAAAATATCTGAAAATAGTTTAAGTAACTATAATAACTCTGCACTGTCTTATTTGTTACGGTTTTATAGAAATTGTGTGGGGGGGGCTTGTTTCTTAAACCAAGCAATGTTTATTGTTTGTTAGGAATATGGTGAAATGGTCAACGTGTTTTATCTAGTACCAGGCTACACTTGTTTCGGTTATGCTACTTTCTTCTTCCTAAAGTACATACTTAAGTATTTTTTCCAAGGTGGTCCATGAATACTTAATTCTGTTAGTCATTATGTCTCTAAAAACTCCTATATTTTTCTTCACTTACAATTTTTAATGAAAGTGTGTATAAAAATATATTTTCTCCTTAGCTCTATTTTATAGTGAAGAGACACTTGGTACCACTTTGCCATTTTGTCCGCTGTCTCTGCATTAACTCTGATAATTTTAAAGACCTTTTGCCCCTTACTTTGAATAAGTTTGAGTAAGTATGAATACATTTTTATCTATTGTTCACATTTTGTTGAACGAATTCTCATTGTGAGAACTAAATTCCTATTTAATTTTGGAAAATTCTTAGAGTTATCAAGATTTTACACATTAGTAATTTGTATAAAGGAATTATAAACGTTTCCTTTTTATGTTTTAAAGCATTTGGCAATATACATATTTTGGAATTTTGGTAATTAGATAACCCAAAATGGTATCCTTTTTAACATCTGCTATTTTTCTGAAATGAAGATTCTATTTAGAGAGAAATAAAACCTATGTAGGTAATAACGGCTTACAGTGAAAGCAAAGTTAAGTGTGGGTCTTAAATATTATAACTTCAAATGATAAAATGGATATATAAATGTTGAACTAATAATCATTGGTAGTTTATTTAATAGAAATGTTCTAAATAATATAATAGATATACTAATTTTAAAACAATGTGTTGGTTTAAACTCTTATTTCATCATATGAGTTTTGGAAATGAATATCAAGTATTCATTAGAAGTGAAATGTATATTTTCAGGTCAAATTGGAACTTAACTGCTTATTTTGGATTAACATGTCATTTTAACTTTTTAAAATTTTTATCGTAAATATGTGTTATTTTCCACATCAGTTTATATTTTCTCCTGTTATATTCTTACTGTTTGTTAAACACTAGTACTAAAAGATTATTTAATTCATTGTACTGATGTGTTTGAACAAAACATATTTGAAAGAATCTATGTATGTGTCTGTGTCTGTGTGTGTGTGGTTTGCGTTCGAGTTTGGTATTAAGGTAATATTGAAAATAAATTTTATGAAAAGTGGCATTATAGAAAACTGCACGTTATTTTCCATCGAGGATCCATCCCTCTTTTATTCAGTCTATGGTGATCATTCAAATGGTTGTATGTGAACCCACACAAATAGATTTAATTCTAGTTGGCTTCATCCCATCCTTGAAATACATGCTGTGCCATTTGTGTGTAGCAGGAGAGAAGTGTTAGAGGGGATAATATCCTTATGCCTCCCCTGAACCTGGAAGTGGATGAGCTGGGATAAATTGCAATCAAAGTTCTGATTACTCATAAAACTACTGAAGGATAGAAAGAATATTGAGCCGGGGCCTGTGGGTGGTCTCCAATGGCATCACTGAAAATGTCCTTATAGAGCAGAACAAAGCATAACAGATTCCTAACTGCATCACTTGAGCGTCACCTGCACCCTGCCTTGGACATTTCTATTAGAAAAGACAAATTCCTTTTAACTCTACTTTTTAAAATGTAAAGGTCTTACCACACTTGCAATATACTGGGACTCTTTCATTCTCCTACCCAAGCTCCAATTGTAAGATTCTTAATCTTCATTAAAAATGATAAAAGATTTTTTTAATGAAAATCAAATGAAGAAATGGCTGGTAAAAATATGAAAGTTAAGGCTCAATGTTGCAAATAAAATGCAAATCAAAGTAACATTAAAATATTTTCTTTAGGTGATAAAACAAGCAATGTACTTCCACTGTTGTAATTTTCTTCTAAAATTATATAGTCAGAATTGTCAAAAGTGTGAGATATTTGAACTCTCATGCACCATATGTAAAAATAGAAATTAGCCAAATGTTTTTGAATGCCAATGTTTTGGAGTCTTGAAATGTTCAGTTTTAAAAACACTACTGAGAGGAAAAAAGTCTCCTGGGACTCTTTTCTGTAAAACTCATTTTTAATGAGTATGAATCTTTAATAATAAGAATCACATCATTTATTCAACATAGTGAAAAATATTGATGACACGAATATGTTTAAAATCATACAAATATTTAAAATATGTGTTTACTATTGAATATACTGACATGAAATTATGCACACATATCTTAATACAACATAATATTTCATAACCTGTGAAATATACAAAATATTGGAGAAAATATCCAGTTCCAAATATCATATACAATATAACACATTTTTAATTTTAAAAAACCTAAAAACCAAACTATAGTTAGTGTTATGATTGGGATATTGATCCTTTCTAATATCATGTCAAAATTTGATTCCTAGTGCTGGAATGGGGCCTAATAGCAGGTAACTAGGTCATTGGGGTGGACCTCTCATGAGTAGATTAGTGCCCTTCCTGGGGTGAGGGGCAAATAAGTTCTCACTCATACCAATTCCTAGCAGCCCTACGGTCTCTCTCTGGCTTCCTCTCTCACCCTGTGATCTCTGCACACACTGGCTCCCCTTCACCTCTGCCCAAAGTGGAAGCAGCCTAAGCCCTCAGCAGATGTAGAGGCCAGTGCCATGCTCCTGGCACAGTCTACAAAACTGTGAGCCAGACAGAGTTTTAGTTATTAATTCCCCAGCCTCAGGCATTCCTTTATAGCAACACAAAACCAAGACAGCTATTCACTCACCTGTCTGACAATAGGATTACATAAACATGCTAACAGTGTTAACCTTTATGTGGATGAATTACAAATTGGTTTCATTTCCTTTATTATGTATTTTACTGAACAATGTCTGGCTTATATGTATTTACAACAAGGCTGCACTTTAAATTCTTTAAATGGTGTACACAGGCAATCCCCGGATTACAGATGAGATAGATTCTGTAGATTTGTTCTTAATTTGAATCTGTGTGTAAGCTAGAGCAGATACCTTTACCTATTACCTATTATAACTTCCATTCATAAGTGCAAACCGTACTCAGACTTGTGCAACTTGAGGACACCTGTATTTCTGATGTAAGTATTTTGTTAACTTAAGGCAAGAATTATACTGACTATATTAAATCTGTGTCTATGCAACACTACTTAAAATAACTTTATAATTCATAATTATCTACATAGTTGGGTACAATACATAACTATAGTCATAAATAGGCAACTATTATAAATAAAGTTATTTCAAAAGGAGCAATAAAATTAGTAGCTGCTTTGCTAATTTATTTCAATATTATTGCTATGAAACTGTTTTCTTAATTAGAATTACTCAATTAAAATTGATTTTTGAAATGATTCTAGTTTAGCCCAACTTTTTTAATTTTTGAGGAAAATTATTAAAGTATCTAAAGGAAATAATTAAAGTAGTTAAATGAAATGGCACAGTAAGTAAGACTCTTATGTTAGAAATTTATATGTGTCCTCAGCATAGACAGCAAATGTGATTTCCACTTTAATTGTATCAAGATTGCTTGATATCACTTATCAAAAAATTTAAAATAATTTCCTGAATGCTAGTCAGTTAAATATTGAGGGTTAGACATGAGTCAACTCACACAAAATAGGATAATTTTTATTTATTTAACTTTTTTTGGCAAAGAGAGTTCAAGCGTAACTCTGAGCAAAATTAAACTGACAGTGAATATCTTTATTTTTTTCCCGTTTTTCTAAAACATCCCCCCAGCTTCCAAGGATCGACAATCAACTGTGACCTGTTACACATTACACCTGTCCAAATATCACTTGCTAAATGGTTGATTTTGCAAGTTGTATTGCTCTTTGGTGTCATGCCTACAGGACTTGGATCTGACTGGTGCAGGGATCCACCCCTTCCTTTGTGTCATGGTGACCAAACATGGATATATATGCACAGGCAGTTATGGTCCTTAAGTTGCCAGAATAAATATGGCACATTCTTTATCTATCACTTCTTTTGTTGCTTTTGTTTCAAATCCTATTTGCTTATTTTTCTGACACTACTGAATTTGGCTGATAGGCCAAAGAAGCATCCAAGTGGCCACAAAGGAGCAAACATGATTCTATTCTGCCTTGACAATCATCAGTCATCTTGTCATCAGTCTTAATGGCTGATCTCCCGCCCAAACATAATGTTGTAAAGAAGAGAAAAATTCATTGTGGCCCATGACATAGTAAAGAATTGTGGTGACAATAATATTTTGAAAAGTAGGCTTAAACTTGTTTTCATATCAAAATAAGAAATTTGCAGTAAATAAAAAGTGTGCATTTTTAGTCTACCAGTGAAATGCTACTAATAATGATATTGCAGGTGATGCAAATACTCTTGCATTTATCTTTTCCATCTCCAATATAGAACTAAGTTCTTACTTATTCATTAACACAAAGGTAGACACAATTTGAAGGTAGTGTCAAACACAAGTGAATAATAGAGGTGAGGATGTGAGAAGACTTTAGAAAGTGAAAGGCACACATGTTTTTACAATTCACTGATGTAAATGAAAAAAAAAAACAAACAAATGCTGGCCTTTCAACCTTTAAACACTGAACATATTCACTCTGGTAAATATTCAGTAATAAGTGAAATTGAGAGAAAATAAGGCTTAGATTTAACAAACATCAAATTTGATTTTTGACATTTTTAAGACCAAATGCTGTATAATAAAATATGCCTCCCTTGGTTTCCAAGATTGACAAAGCAACTCAATTTCTGTCTCTAGAAAAAGGAGGCTTGACTACATAAATGAGATAATTTTTAAATTAAATATGTAGGGAATATGCTAAGTCCCATTTAAGGGGAGAATAATAAAACACACAATTATTGCAAGGAAAATAAAATAACCATTCTTAAAGAAAGAAAAATAAAAGAAAAAGTAAAAGAAATAAGCAAACATATTACCACTATGCAGTGTCTGGACAAAACACACGTTTGTTATCTTACAGTTCTGGAAGTCACAGGTTTGGAATTGGTCTCACTCAGCTTAATCAACATCTCAGCCAGGGTGTGTTGCAGACTCTAGGAGAGAATCTACTTTCCCAGCATTTCCAACTTCCTTCATTTATTGATCTGTGTCTTCCTTTCACCATCTTCACAGCCAGCAACAAAAAGTCCAGTCCTTTTCACATTCAGTCACCACAAGGCTGATTCATCTACATCATGCCATTTTCACATTTAAGAGACCTCATGATTACATTGTGTTAATCTGCATAACCCAGGATAATCTCTCTATGTGTCACTTTAAGGTGAACTGACTACAACCTTAATCCCATCTGCTATTTTAATTCTTCTTTACCAAGTAACCTGACATAGTCACAGGTGATGAAATTACTATGTGGTACGGTGGGTGTAGTGTTAAGGGATTTTCTGCTGACCATGACAAGCATTTTCCAATTTGTCTACCTACTCTGATTAAGAAATATGTTTTATAGATATTTTCTGAATTATTCTTTATAAAAACTCTTCAAGATAATTATATTTATCTCAACTGGAAAAATAATGCAGTGAGGTTTACAAGATTAACCTGCCTAAGATTTAGTAGGAAATGGGACGGCCATGACTCACATGAAGGTGGAGAGCCCAAAGTTTTGTCTTTTGATGAACGTTGCTTTTTATGGCCAACACTCCTTTCCTGACTTGAAAAATACCATCTATTGCTCTAACCACATAGTTATACCAGTGTGTTAGATGTTCTTATCTGACTCTTTACCCACTGGACACAAATGATTTTCCTGAGCCAGTTGTTCTTCATGGAGACCCTTCTCTTAAATTTTCTGGTGTGTTTTGACTTATTTTGTTTTTAGTCTAAATGAATATTCGCTAGATTGCTGTCATTTGTAATCAAAAGCATCTGGCTTAATCCAGGCCTTCAACTCAACTTCTCTGTCTTCCAGCCATTATTCCATTATTTGGTATTCTTTCTATCTTAAAAAGAGCTATTTTATTTAATAATGAAGGCAAGTTCTGCATGTTAGATATTTTATTCACATGTTAGAGAGAATAAAACTAAAATGTAAAGAATTGATTCCCTCTTATTGTATTTGAGCGATAGGTAGAGAGACAGAGGTAAGATGAATAAGGTTTGAGTCAATATTTCTCAGTAGATTAAGGACGTGAGCACAGGGAGCAAACAATCTTATTCTTTACTATATGCCCAGCACTTAGCACAATTGAGATGAGGACTAACATGACCAACTACAATTATCTCCCTGTTATCTGGTGCCCATGAGGATTCCGGATAAATGTAGTTTTCAGTCACTTGAGTTACTATTACAAGTAGGCATAATTCTATACACCATATTATATTATACCAGACCATAAACTCTGTATTGACTTGATATTAATATTGAAATACACTTATTAAAAGAAAATTAAGACAAAAACAAACTTCACTTACTATAACACAGTTTTACTGTTTTGTAAAAGTTTTGTAAATGCGGTGTGCAATTTTAATTAAATGGCCGTCAATACACTTTTCAACTCCACTAACATTTTGTCTTTTAACTTCAAGTAATACACATTTACACTTAAAACCATTGCCAAGAAGACTTGGGTGCCATGTACTGATGGTGCAGCGTACCAAATTTAAACTCTGGTAATTTCTTTTCTTTTCTTTTTTTTTTTTTTTGGCCAATTATATGCCAATTTTTCAAGTTCTGGAGAGTTTACTGAATTATAAACTAGATGAATTCGGACAACAGATATTTATTTTCCTATAGTTCTGGAGACTTGAAGTCAAATTCAAGGTGTTGGCCGGGCCACGCCCTCTCTGAAGTCTATAGGTGGAATCGCCCCTTGCCTTTCCCACCTCCTGCTGGTTTGCCAGCAATCCCAGTATTCTTTGCTTTGTAGCTGCCACGTTCCCCTTAGTCTCTGCTGCTGCCTGGCCTTGTCCCCGTGGACCTCTGTGTCTCCCTGCTTCTTCTCTTCTCATGAAGTCCACTGTCATTTTGGCAACTTTTGCAAGTATGGCCTCATCTTAATTTAATTACATCTGCAACAATCTATTTCCAAAGAAAGGTACATTCTGAGGTTCTGGGGATTGGGATTTCAACATATCTTTTTTGGGAAACACAAGCCAAATATCAGATACTTAAATAATTAATAGTTGTATAAATGATGTGGTAGTATATAAGGGCCTGTTTAAAATATTTAGAACAAGAATACATGCAGACACAGTTTTCCATTTTTGAACCACTGGAAGGCTAATCTCACCTATATTTTATGCCAGAAAGAGTGGACCTTTAAAATGAAAGATACTGCAATGCAGAGACAGTAGGGGGAATGTCAAATTAAAAAGTAAAGAGTTGGGATTTGTTGCTCCCTAGACCTCTTCTGCTCTTTACATGGTATTTTAAAGGTAACATCCTCAGCCTCAGTGTCTGTGCAAGCAATCAGGGAGCACATACTAAACTTTCTCTCCTGCTTGGAGTTAAAACAATTGCTCATTCCCCATCCCTTCCTTGCTTGCTAATAAGTGAAGAGCAATTATATTATATTCAGAGGCAGACTTACTCTGAAACTAATGAAGATTAAGCTTCAGGGCCTTCCAAGTGCATAGGGCCCCTTCCAGAGACTTGTACGTAATTTCATTTCAATAATGTTTTATGCATTTTTAAAGACTATTGCCCAGATTGTATAAGCTTCAGGCCTCACAAAACCTGGATGTGCCTCTGAACAAATTCTAGGGATAGCCAATTAATTATGTGGCATTTTGAGTGGCAGACATTTTAACTCTCCAGAGATGTGAAACTGTTCAACAGAAATGGTAAAATAAAATTAACACATTCCATGTTGGCATAATCATAATCAAAGTGCATTGTCCTGGGTAACATCTCACCAGCAGGACATGAGTCTCTCCAGTATTTAGTTACCAGGAAAGATGGACCACTGGTTACATCTCAGCAGTATCTGAAAAGAGGAGGATGCTAAAGAAGGGGGCTGGGGGTCAGGGGGCCCTTTACCATTCTTGATGTGTGGTGAGTATTGCAATTGTCAGTGAGCCCATGAAGAGGAAATGAAAACCCAAAAGACACCAAGGGGAGAGCGCAGGTCAAATGTTAAATGAAGCAGCACGGATCGTAAGTTCCATCTATAAAAGCAGTGGTAAGCGCAGTGCTGCCGTAGAGTAACTATTCTCCAGGCAACATGTTGGGGGGTTGGTGGTATTCTGTGAGATGGGGTCTTGTTCTGTCACCCAGGCTGGTGTGCAGTGGCATGACCACAGCTCACTCCGTGTAACCTCTAATTCCTGGACCTGAGAGATCTTTCCATCTCAGCCTTCCAACTAGCTGGGGCTGCAAGCACCTGCCAATGTAGCCCAGCTACAATAAAATACAAACAAACACAAAACCTTTTTATAGAAATAGTCTCTGTTACCCCAGGCTGTTTTAACCTTCTGGCTTCAAAGCAATCTTCCTGACTCAGCCTCCCAAAGTACCAGGATGACCAGAGCACCCAGCCAACATGTATGGTGAAATGTTACCCAAGGTAGCACTAATGGGGAAACAGTTAACTAGTCAGCCCAAGAATAAAATTAGGAATTTTTAAAATGTCTACGACCCTTCTCAATATTTCCTTTTTGATCTCACCCCAGGAGGAGCTTATTCTCCAGAGTTACTTAACATTTTTTTGAAGGGCATTTGAAAAGCTAAAATAGCATTAAGTGGTGGAATTTCAAGTCTTGTGATATTTTGGGACAAAATACTTTTGATAAAAGATTGTGATGGAACTTTATTAGATCATAACACACAGTCGTGATGACGAACCTGGCCACAATGTTTGGGTTTTAGAGTTTTCTCCTTTCCATTTGAGAATCAATCATTAATCTCCACATGGTTTAACTCCAATTTTCTTACTTGTTTCCTCTCTACATCCCAACCTGCCTTGAAATTTTGACCTTGATCCTTTATTTATGGTTTACTATAGCTTAAATTTCTATTAACCTCATCAATAACTTTCATCAGTTCTTTGCTCTGATCTCAACGTCTTCCTGAGGTTACTCTGCTGTACTCTTTAACGTAGCTAACTGTACCTTAAAGCTATCTCTGAAACCCCCCTTACCTGATTTTTCTTTATCTTTTATGAAATCTTCTAGCCTATGGGGATGAGATTAAGTGGTTTGTTTAGCAACACAGGCAAAAATAAAGCAAAAGTTAGATCTAACTTAATTATTTGTCCTATTTTTCTAACTTTAACGCCTTATGTAGAGCATTTTCCATGATAGATAATTCCCACAAGCATTTAATTTTTTTTTTTTTTTCAGAAGATAGCCACTTCATGAGTGATCCAGAATAGAAACTGCTTATTCCAATAGAGACCAATATTCACAGCACTGCTCTCTTTAGCTTCCAAGGAATGAGAAAATATATTTCTGTAATGGAATATGCTTATTAGTCATTATATGAATGAAATTGCTTACCTTGCATCAATGTTTTTACCTAAATGGAAGCAGAACTTTTACCCTCAGTTCTTTGCAGATAGCATCAACTATTTAAATGTACCCCTTATTTTCACCATATTAAACATATTTTTTGATTTTCACAATGCTCATTTGAATTTGCTTGGTTATTCATGTCTCTATTTACTCTGAATGAACATTTTTAAAAACAAATTGCTAGTTTTTAGTTGAACACTTTTAAAATATATTTCTAGCTGATATAATTTCCCAAACTTAGCTTTTAATTTTAAAGTCATATTTCAATAACATAAATTTATTCAATCTTATTTTGTTAGTTGCCACTGTCATTAATCATATGTCTCCTGATCATGATTTGATACCATTTTGGAACCTGTTTAAGCAGTACCGGCAGCAATAGCTGGGCAGATGGATACTATTTTATTCTGATTATACACTTTAAATGTTTGGAAATTTTGAGTGGCAACTATAAGGAAAACATACATTTCACTCAGAAATTCCAAGTAGGCACTGAGTTCTTTGAGTTCCATAAGCTATGTGGAAAGATTTTTTTGTATATTTTTTCACTGTTAACCTATAGTTCAGAACAATGTCTACTACAAGATAGATGCTTAATACATTTTCCAAATGATTGAAAATGAATGATAGCACTCAACAGTTAGTGACGGAAATGTTCCCAGCAAAGTTCATTTTCATCCCCCTTCCACAGATCAGGTCTGTCCAAGACTCTCATGCTTACGCTGAAGATGCAATTTTCTTACATCAGACATCAATATTATACAACTTTGAAGATTTTTATAAGTCAGGCATTCATGAACAATTTCCAGAAAAAAATTCTTAAAAATGCTCTAAGAAAAGAGACCAATGTTCTGTTCAGTAGAATCTATTCCATCAGTATTTGACTGAGCAACGAACACCAATTCCAAAATATGTTTATTGGCTTCTATGAGGGATAGCACAGCTAGTGAGGAATAAAGCCTTAATGTAGTCTGGCACATACAAATCTACTAATACATTAAAAAACCCACATAATTACTTAGACTAAAAATACTCATCAAAGAGGTGAGTACCTGTGCCATAACAGTTATTTTTCTAGAAAATAAGTGATACCCAGGGACCACACAGCAAATTAAGAGCTACATGGCTATTTGTAGCTACAACACCCCCCTATGTTAGAATCAATTAAAGATCTATTTCAAGTGGGAATATTTGCTTCCTAAAAAAAAAGGGGCCTAGGGAAAATTAAAGTCATTGTGGGATTTGACTACCTGTTTTATTATTTATTTATTTATTTATTTATTTGTTGATTTTTGGTATTGTTTCCTTTTATTAAGTCATATACACATAGATCATGAATATATTTATGGACATGTGGGTACAATGTGTTTTTTTATACAATTTGGAGTGCTTACATCAAACTAATTAATATATCTTTTGCCTCATTTTCTTGATTATTGCGTTAAGACATTTATGTTCTATACTTGGTAGATTTGACTACCTGTTTTTTTTATGTTAATATAATCCAACACTAGTTGCATGCATTAAACCTGAGCAAAATATCTGTTTTATTTTAAGATTAAAGTGTAAGTGAAGGAGATGGAATAAGGACAGGACTGGATCTTCAACTGAGGTTGAAAATATTTTGTCTTCAAATTACAGAGTGGTTCTTTTTATTTTTATTGTTAAATCATAGTTGTGTACATTAGTGCAATCAAGGGGTACAATGTGCTGGTTTCATATACAATCTGAAATATTCTCATCAAACTGTTCAACGTAGCCTTCACGGCATTTTCTTAGTTGGTTCTTAAAGGAAAGGAAATCTTAAACAAAATGGCAAACTAATGCCTTTTGTAACAACCTGGATAGAACTGGAGACCATTCTTTCTAGTGAAGTTTCACGAAAATAGAAAAATAAATACCACCTGTGCTCACTAGTAAGTTGGAAGTAGACAACAGACGCCCACGTGTACGCTTGACTGTAAAACTCAAGAGAAAGCAAGTGGGTGGGAGGAGGCAGGAAGGGAGGGGTAAACCCACACGAACAGGTGCAATGCACAACGTGTGGGGGAGGGGCACACTGACAACTGCTGTGACTCCAACTGCACAAACACAGTCATGTGAACAAAACATTTCTACCCCATAATATTCCATGGAAAGTATTGTAGAGGCAAGAAAGTATAACCAGAGACAAGGGCAAAGTAGAAATCATTGTATTTTCTGCTGGAGTAAACACAAAAGGAACACCCACCCCACCTCATGTCACAATCTCATGAGGTACATTCCAGACATTCTCTCTGTTTTAATTTTTCTTTTTTCATCAAACTAAATATCAAACATGTGGAAACCATCAGCTTCAAAAAGGCATGTTTAAGTTCCACTTGCAAATATACAAAGTGGCATTATACTTGCAAGCAGACTTGTCAGGAGTTTATTTTGTATAAGAAACATTCCTGGCTAGGCGCCTGTTGCTCAAGCGGCTAAGACCCCAGCCACATACACCTGAGCTGGCGGGTTCCAATCCAGCCAGGCCTGCCAAAACGACAGCTGCAACCAAAAAATAGCAGGGTGTTCTGGTGGGCTCCTATAGTCCCAGCTACTTGGGAGGCAGAGGCAGGAGAATCACTTGAGCCCAGGAGTCGGAGGTTGCTGTGAGCTGTGATGCAATAGCACTCTACCCAGGGCGATAGCTTGAGGCTCTGTCTCAAAAATAAATAAATAAAAATAAATAGTAAATAAACAAAATTAAAAAAAAAAAAGAAACATTCCTATTCAATGGGTGTCTTTTCAAGCTAGTATTATTTTGGTTCCTGAAGAGACTGATATAACATATTCCATAGAATTGGAGAAAGTTGGTAAAGTAAAAGAAAACTTGCCATACCTGTCTAGAAATGGAACCCAGCTTCAGTGGTCAGCAGAATCTAAGACTAATTTTGAAAAAAAAAAAAAAAAAAAAAAAAAAATATGTATATATATATATATATATACACACACACATGTTCTCAGACTTCTTTTAAAATTACTTTTTCCAGGATCACCAACTAGGGTATCTTCTATTACACAAACTCCAAAATTCATGTGAAATTCAGGAACCACAAAAATTAAAAATGTTAATGACCTACCTTTCTACTCTGAAATAAAAATGTAACCTAAGAAAAAATGTACCCTCCTTCAGCTTAAATTATCTATTACCATATAGTGTTTTAGCATGAATCAACTATTTCTCTAAAACTATTTTTCCACCTTTAATACATCCTGAAATGACCTATTTCCATAAACAGTAAAACTTCCATATTTGGCCACCTCCCGACATTGACCACCTCAAGTTGATCTAATTTTCATAGACTGGACATGCACCACATGTGCGTATCAGTACAGCAGGCCGAGTGCCTTATATGGACACCTCCGTGTGTTGAATAGTTTTTTACAGTCCCTTGAGTGGTCAACTCACAAAGGTTCTACTATATACATCTTATATGACAAATTTGGGATAATATTTGTGACACTATCTTCATATTTATACGCTTTTTATGTAATTTTTTCAGAACAAAGTATTTTTTGCATTAAATCCTCTATATGTTTTACATATGTTTAAATAATTACTTTTCATTCTTTGAATTACAGGTCACACAGATTTTCCTAGATCGCATAAGTAAAAGTAATTCCTTTTTTGTATAAATTCATGTTGTGTCACACATATGGCTCTATGTAGCACTCAATTATATGCACCACACAATACATAAAATCATTTGCTTTAACTGTTTTTTTCCAGTAGGATTAAAATATTTCCTAAGCAAAAAGTGAATATTACCTATCTTTATTATTTCCCTCATTTCCTTGTAGAACTTTCACGTATTTGGGGGAAATCTCAAACTTAGGTTTAAAGGTTACCGTGCAACACTCCCAAAGACTTGGTTGACAATCCAAAGTCACTGACCCAGCTTGGAATGTTTCAAACTCAATTTCGGGAATGAATCAGACCACACCATTGAAATGAGAGGGGTGGCTATTCTCACACGTATGGAGCCAAGTGGCCTAAGAAGCTTCGTAATGATTTTAGTAACAATTTAACAAGTGAAGGTCCAGCAACAGAACAAGGCACAACTTTGGGAGAATTTTAATGCTGATGCCTGAGCCCTGTGGGACACGTTCTTCTGCTGTCTGCGCAGATGAGTCAGGATGACAAATAAGAATGGAAAACAAATGCTCCCATCCAAGGGGTGATGAAACATGGCTATAAGTAAACAGGATGGGAATTGGGATGAGTCTTTAGTCTTTAAGCCAAACTACAGAAAAGAGTAATAAACCCGGGATGGGGAACAAGTTGGGAAGGAAAGTGCATATGTGTATTGATTAGGCCAAGGGAGTGGGCAGAGGAAGAGGAAAGCTGTGAGTTCAGGGCAACATAAGCACTGAAGTCAATCCTGGAGAGAGGACAGCTGGACCTTAGGGACACACTGCAGCTCCCCAGTGAATCTCAGCCACCCCAGACTGCTCTGCTACTTGAGTCAACAAATTCTGTTTTTCCACAGCCAGTTGAAAATGCATTTACTTTGTGAAGAATAGAAAAGTATTTGGAACATAAAATAAAGCATCATTAGAATAATAGAACGATCTGGTGGCTCACACCTGTAATCCCAGCACTTTGGAACCTAAAAAGCAGGAGGATTGCTTGAGGCCAGGAGTTTCAGGCCAGTCTGAATAGGAGTGAGATCTCATCTAAAAAAGCCAATGTGGTGGTACCTGGATGGAGTCCCAGCTATTTGGGAAGCTGTTAGGCCGGGATATGGAGGTTGCACTGAGCTATGATCACACCACTGAATTACAGTCTGGGCAACAGAGTGAGACTCTGTCTCAAAAAAAAGAAAGAAAAGGAAGAGATAAGAAAAAAAAAAAAGAAAGGAAGGGAAAGGAAAGAGGAAAGAAAAGAAGGGAAGGAGGGAAGGAAGATAGGAAGGAGTTAGGGAGTGAGGGAGGGAGGGTTGAAGGGAAGGAAGGAAGGAAGGAAGGAAGGAAGGAAGGAACAAAGGAAGGAAAAGAACCAGAAATGGCTAGTAACATAGAAGAAACAGGATGGTGTTATTTTCCAAAAATCCACACATTTTTGAAAAAAATTTTTAAAAGAATGTCAATGGTGTCATCTGTTCAAAGATAATAAGATTTGATGAGAAAGTTTTATATGTAGCAATAGAGAAAACACTGTCAAAGTCTGCCAACTTAATTTCATGTGCAGAAGCCAGATGGAAACTTTTACTGTAATTTTTAGGGGCCCATCTAGTTATATATGTACTTATATTAAGTCGTGATAAAATTACTTAGTATATTACAAAGACATGAAAAATGGAAAATTACTAATAATGTATTTCTGATCAGAATATGTACAGTTTCAAAAGATAGTTCTGGAATTATTAATGCATAGACACATAGGCATACATACAGCTAAACAAACTACCACTATAACCACTCCTTGCAGGGATAGTGATATGGTAGGCTAATGATAAACTATGCTCATTAGGAAATCAAAGTAACCCAAAGTCAGAGCCCCCGCAGGGCAGGTCTTTATCTGGGTTGCATAAAGCCTTCTTTTTCTGCCGTGGGTAAACCCTGTTCATCTACTCCTCCTCCGGTGATGCTCCAGCTCACTCACACGCATGTTAATTAGTGCCTAGTTGTCCCTTTTTTCTATAACCATAAAGGAAGAGCTAATGGTGGATTCTGAAAGATGCAAAAGAAGACAATCCTAGGGTTTGTACAAGAGAAAATGTTTCCACAGGAAGCTAGAAGAACATGCTCCTTGGATTAAAGAAACAGAGCGAAGCATCAGGGAAAAAAGAAAACTACTCCAAGGAAACAAGATGGAAACGATGTGACTGCAAGAGTTGAGAAAGGTGCCTTTTCTCCCAGTGATTGATGCGTGAACCACAGGTTTCTCTGTAAACAAGGGGGGCTGACGAATTGCTGAGACAGCCAATGCTAGAATCGCAGTCTAGGGATTGGTAAGAAAGACCCGGGAGATTCCAGCAACCAGGAAGTACGGAGGGCAACGTGGGATTTTCTTGATTTTCTAATACTGAGCAATTGTGAACTAGGTCAAGCCCACACAAAATCAGGAACTTGGTTATAACAGGAGAACTATGTCAGCAGTTTCTCATATTAACTAGGGAGTTAATGATGAATTAGGTTAATTAAATGTATTAATACAAGCCTGGTGTGTCTTAGAAGTTATCTCCTCAATGCCTGAGGAGACTCATTATTTGGAAAAAGTCGGGCAAGAATGAACCATTGTTCCTTGAATCTGAGATGATGTTTTAACAATCGGGATTTATGTATTACTTCCTATACAATTCCTTGAAATTTAGACTCTCAAATTAGTTTTTCATTCAACAACAGGCTCAGAGTTAATATCCACCTTATGACACTGTTAAAATAAGACAATGCTACATTTCCTCTCTACTGTCCAATCTGTAAAAGATATTCGTGTTGCAACTGATGAATATTCTGGGCAGGCTTTTGTTAGCAAAAGGATAACTCTGACAGTTCATTATTTTTTTTAAATCACTATCTATAATCTTTTATTACTTTTTGTGTTGCTCTATTTCCATTGCCTCCACCCTCACCCCATGCCTGAAATATTTGTTATAAATTTTATTTTATATTAGGTACACAACCTGTTGCCTTGTCCAACCCTCTCCACCATTTACAATTTGAAAATACTTTAGTATTCCTTTCAAGCTACTTTTCATAACATATTTTTTGTTATAAAGTATGTGGGATAGATTTTTGCAGAATCCTCCTTTAGAATGATGCACACACACACACTCATATGGCTAAAACTTGAATAAATAAAATTTCCTCAATTGTTACATTAATATTAAAAGTAAAGAAGCATTCGTGGAAGTTAAAGGTTATTTGATTGTTATTTACAATCAAATTGTAAATTAATTTGTTAATTTGTTAATTACATATCCACAGACTGTGCTAATGGTGTTCTTGGAACTAACATACCTCTATAACTAAGTGGTGATTCTCCGACAGTTCCTGAGAAGAAGTCTCATGATAATAGACCTATGGCCTGAATGCCTCCATTGTTGCCCCTTGTTGCCCATGAGTACGCAAACCAGAATGACACAACATCCCCTGGATAAAGGGCGCCCCAGCTCTATCCTCATTTTAAATCTTGCTCCATGCAAATTGTTCTTTACTTATTCTATAACAAAACGAACTTTCTGCACCCCCCAACGCAACACCATATGAATGGAATCACATAATGAATTTCCCTTGCCTTCGTGTTTATTAGCTTTTGACGTCTTCCTGAGACTCTAGTACTGAGTTCTGCCCCCTTTTGTTGTGGCCCATT
Organism: Loris lydekkerianus; assembly: GCA_963574355.1. Taxonomy (NCBI): domain Eukaryota; kingdom Metazoa; phylum Chordata; class Mammalia; order Primates; family Lorisidae; genus Loris; species Loris lydekkerianus. The sequence continues at coordinate 7,231 of CAUYPK010042609.1, read as the reverse complement.
TCTTTCATAGAGTTGCTGTGTTTTTTCAGGTGCTGCTCTTGGAAAGTCATAAGCATGTCAGAAGGATATTTGTCTTCATTCACATTCCCACAGCTGTAGATTTTGCGCCAAGAATTCAAATGCAAGTGATTTATAAAGGAAGGGCTCCCCAGAGGTATGAGCAAGGGAATGGGAAGGCAGACAGGGAAGCACAGCCCAATCTGCCTGCGCTGCGGAGTGCTCAGGACTGTACATCACGCCCTGGAGCTGCCTGGGGTTGAGACAAACAAGCAGAGGCGTTGCACTCCAAATAAGTAATTGTTGGCTAGAGGCTTCCTCAGCGGCAGAGAGGTGACATAAACTTCTAGGCACTTGTGATTGTCCAAGAGTTAGGGGACTCTGGTGTCTGGAAGTTATCCCCTGAGGAATGTTGCAAGTGCAAGTAGCAGTAAAACCACAGGGGCTGGGCAGGGGGATGATGGATGCACGAGGCTGGTGATAAGGATTGAAGCCCACCTGGCAGGTGGGATGTGCAGCGTGGTGGTGTGAAGAGCCCGACGAAACCTCTCACAGAAAGTCCATGTAACTGGTAAACTTTAACAAATCCTTCCCAGAGATTGACCAAAGGGCTTACCACAGACAGAGAGGCATTTGTTCAACAAAATCTGCAGAGCTGAGTGAGAATGGCCAGGGCGTATGAGGTTGATGCTGCCCCCACCCCAGGAGTCTGTCTCAGCAGACTCAGAACCCAAGGGGCAGCTCTCATCTCCAGCAGCTTCACAGCGTGGTCGAGCCGTTCCAGAAGGGATGGAACATTGGCACATCGCATCCCCCGTGTGCATCCCACAGAAGACCCGCACCACCTAGAATCAGGGCACCATACGGGCAGAGTGGACGGGTTGACTCATGCAGTACCTTTGGCATTCGCGAGCTCTGAGTAACGAGGTGAGTGTAAGGAGTGGGAAACTTCGCATATATCCCACAACAGAGTCAAGGCCTGATGGAGAAGATGTTCATCCTGAAAGTACACATGGAGATATTTGGGTAGAATCCTAAGTAGCTAGCTCCCTCTGGACCTTGTGAGCTGGTCTGAGCTGTGTGCTCCTGAGAGGCAAGTGGCATTGTCACTAACTTGGTTGATTGTCATTTTTTAAAGTTTGGGGCTGATGGTAAACAACAACAACAAAAATGCTTTCTCTGTTAGCTGTAGGATTAAAAGATCCTAAAAGAACAGAGGCCAGATAGCAGGGTAGGTATAATGACAACATGCATTTTGCTGTGTATAATGCACTCCTATTTATAAGGCATACCCACATTTTTTAGCCCAAAATTTCAGGAAAAAATCTCGTTTTAATTAAAAAAAAAAGAAGAAGAAGAAGTTAACTGGTGACTCCATACTGAATCTCAGAGTCAAAGCATTCTATAATAGACATACTCTTATTTGACAATATGAATGTTACTTTCTTTGAATTATTATTATTATTGCTTAATATTTTGATGTAGCAATTGTCTGATTCCTTTTCTGAATGCATTTATGTTTGTTTGTTCTTTATGAGGTTTTTGTTTCTGGTCCTTATCTTAAACATTGTTATTTATTTTTATTAAATTTTAAGCCTTTTTAATTTTGTGAAGGCAAAAAAAATGGAAACCTAATAAACACATGTACATGTAAAAATTAAAAAATAAATAAATAAATAAATAAAGAGGGAGGAAGTGGCCACACAGTGGCACCTCCTACTGTCATGAGAGGTTCAAGGTGCAGAGCCAGCCACTGCAGAGAGGTCAGAGCAAGCCCAGGTGGCAGGCGCGAGTGGTCCACATGACTTGGGCACCGGACCTCCCCCACTGTCACCTCCTAGCCCACCCTCTTCCCTACATTCTCATTTCCTATTCCCACCCATGTCCATCAGTAGGAACTTGAGCAGGGCTGCTTCACTGAGAACCCCATGGGCTTATTTCCTGGGAAGCTAATGTGAGGGGTCAGGGCTGGCCTCGCCTGCTCCAGGGTCCTGACAGTGGATCCCTGCCCTTTCCGGGCTGCCTTGTCTCTCACACAGCTGGCCCCCATCTGATGCCCCAGAACATCATGCTGAGGAGGTGCCTCCCCTGATGACACTCCAGTGAGGTGTCCCCTGAGGCATTAGCACTTACATTTCTGTTTAGTGACTAGACTGTGACCTCCATGAGCCATCCAGACATTGGGCACTCAGTGACATTAGAATTGATAACTCCAGCCTTTCCTAAACTTGAAAATCCTACAAATCTTCTAGAGGACTGGTTAAAACAAAGTTTCTGAACCACATCCAAATGCACGGAATCCACTCTCCAGGAAAAAGATCAGGATATCCATTCCATTAATAAGCATCCCGGATGGTTTTTACCAGTGGCAATTTTAGGAAATTACACCAATTATATCATAGACTCAAAACTACCATCTGTGATACCCCTGAGCTTTCATGTTTTACCGCCAAGTACCCTGCAGACATGAACTTCATGGAGACTGAGGCCCAAGAGCACAAAAGTGGACAAGTTCTAGTAGAACCGAGTCTTAGAACTTACGTGTCCAAGCCTCTAGCTCAGGGATCTTCCTACCCAGCATGGTGTCCTGGGAACCTCAGAATGTGGGCCAGGCCAGAAAGGGCAGGGACCTCCTGTCAGGAGCTCGGAGCAGGCAGAGCCAGCCCTGCCCCTCACAACAGCTTCCCAGGAAATAAGTCCACCAGGTTCTCAGTGGCACAGCTGTGGCCATGTTCCCACTGGTGGATACAGATGGGGTAGGAAGTGAGAGGATATGGGGATAAGGGTCAGATGCAAGAGGGAAGTTGGGGAGGTCAGGCACTCAGGTGATCTGCACTACTCTCCCCTGCCACCTGGGCTCGCTGCCGGCTTCTCCACAGCAGCTGGCTTTGCCCCTAACATCTCTCATGAGAGAAACAGGTTCCACTGTGCTGCCATCTCCACCACTCTGTCACCAAGGCCTCACAGTGAATGGCCATGTCACCATCAGAAATATGATTGCTTCCAAGATGGCGGCAGCCGCAGAGTCCAGCACAGTCATCCAGGAGGGTGGAGGCTCCCTGCAGCTGTGGTGTCTGCCCAATGCGGTGGCTGAAAAGGGGGTTAGTGTGGGGGGTGGGCAATTTCATAGTCCAGGGTGTTATTATGCACACAGATATCATTATTATTTTCTAGGGTTATAGTTTTAATCCATACGTAGAAATAAAAGGATTAAAAACATTTATACAGATACAAAATTAGTAGTACTCATGTATAAAGCACATCCTTATTTTTCTTCAATAAATTTGGGCATAAAGTGCACATTATACATAGAAAAATATGGTGTATGGTAGCACATTTGAAATGGCAGCCAGTCTGCAGTGGTCAGGCCATGGGGTGATGGCCAATAGGTGAAGATATCCGTAAGGGCAATATGGATGGACAGCCAGCCAGACTGGTACATACTGCATATGATCTAAGGTCATGAGGAATTGAATAATAGAAAACTGAGGTCAGCCTCTACAATGGAAACTCATGCAACATTTACATGTGTGTTTTTGGATACAGATTTTACAGTCTTCATAAAACCAAGAAGCAATGTTATCACAAGGGCCAAAGCCTAAGAATTTACACACACAACTTCTATATCCCTACCTGAAAGTATTTTTTTTTTCTCTCCTTTGGTACATAAAATAGAAAGTCAGGCATAAGAGATTGCTTCCCTAGAACTTTTTAAAAAAATATTATCATCATACTTTTAAAAAAGCTAAGATATAGTGCAAATAAAGGTCTTTCTCGATGAGCTCTCCAGCCTTATCTTACAGTGTCCAAACTCTTTGGATGCTTAAGATGCTGTGAGAGTTAAGGAAGAGTAGATTTGAGAAAAATGCTTGAATATGTTTTAATCTTGATCTGGTCAAATGACAGATGATAAGTTTTATAATATTAATCTAAAATTGCTTCACATTGAAGGAACAAGATATTCAGACTCCATGTTCACTCTAAAGAAAATCACATCCTCTATAAAAATTAATGAATGGTCAGCATCTGTGGGTGGTGCATGTCGTCACCTATTTTGACACTTATTCCTTATATTTTCACAGAGTGCTTTGCTCAAAATATTTATATACAGTCTTTCAAACATAAGATTCTTCTTTTTCCTCTGGTATAACTGGCAGCCACTTGTGATAAGAATGGTATGACAGACATAAACTTAAAAATTTTAATTATAAATGCAAAGTTTTATCTCTTTTATCTTCTGTTAGTTTTTTATCATCAGTGGTCTGTTCATGTAATTTTGCCAGTGTCCTCATCTATTTATAAATATTCTAAATTATGTTATCTTAAAGTATTAAGTGGCTGTATGTCAAAGGCTTCTGTAATTCATTGTCTAAAAGAGACCATTTTCCTAGTGAAAAAGAAGTGTGTTGGCACAAGTATTTCTGAGGACTTTACTGATGAATTTTGCCATCACTCATATCAGTAAAGGTAATTTAATATTTATATACTTCCATATAATTCCTATTCATCTATAAAACATAATAATATTCTTCTGTTATATAACACTCAGCACATTACAATAAATTATACCAAGGATATCAAAAGTATTTCAGACTAAATTTTATGGCTATCTGAAATTAAAGTACAATTATGAGTAACTTGTTTTATAGTATTACTTTTTTCATGATGGGATACTTTAGGTCTAGTTCTCTATTTTTCTTTGTTTTCCTAATGATTTACTTTTCTTATAAATCACACCTAAGTCTCTGCAAAAATATAAAATATCTGGCAACACCACATCTCAAAATGGAAAGAAAGAAAGAAAAGGAAGGTCAAAATTAACTTTGTAAATAAAATTTACTAAATGGAATATTTAAAATAATGGACAAATAATGACTTTCATGTAAAATGAACATTCCTACTGAAAGTAGGGTCAAAACTACACGCACCAGTCCCTGATGCTGGGCTGTATGTAAAACCTTGGGAAATTGCAGACCAGCCCTAGGCTTTTATTTTTTAGCTGCTAAATCAAAAATTTCAAATATGGTTACAAACAGGTAAATAAGGAATTTTTTCTGAGTCAAAGACATCTTCATTGCTCAGAATAATACGTGTACTGTCTCTGAGAAACTTGGTAACATCTGGAATAAGGCTTTCTCATGATCACGCTAACACTACTATGACTAATTAAATAATAATTGGCTAAAATCTAAGCAATTTAAGAAATAGTATAAGTAGAAAAGAGATGTCCAGCCACAGTTTAGGATAGACTCTCATTTTGCCATAGGAATCAATGTGGAAGGCGGCAGTAGCTTGCTCTTGTAAACATGCTCATGACAGACTGTCTGCAGTGAGTCAGTGGTATTTGCTGGTGGAACAGTCCTTACTGACAGGCCCTTAGCAGAATGTGGTGGGGCTGTGTGGGCTGCTTACGGTAAAGAAATCTGCCTATATGGATTTATGGGGGACAATGCTCTTAATCCTATCAGGTGCACCTGTATAAAACGGCACTGATCCATGATGAAATTACGCTTTCCAAGTAAGTAAAGTGACTACATCTGTTACATGGCAACTTCAGAACAGCTAATATAAGATGCTCACTTTTGAAGAGCTGGATTGGTGGGTTTGGGCTTCTGTCTGCTTCTGCCCTTGGTGATCACCGGTATTCCTAAAATGATTACTAAAAGACAATGTTGAGTAAGGTATCTGATTCCTCCCAGTCTGTCTTGACAGTCTGGTCCTTTGTGTTATTCAGAGACGCCAACATAAAAAGAGTTTTCTATTTAAAATGCCTCACACGGTTTTTCCATCATCTTTGCAGATAAGTGAGACCATGTTTGCCTGGGAAATATTTTTCCTAATAGTCAAAGAAGTCTAGTTATTTCAAAAATAGTTTAATGCAAGGTACAACAAAGCAAACCATGGAATGGCAGGAAAGTTTATCTTTCACACTAAACATTTGAGTTACAAAATACGCGTCTGGTTTCATTGAGATGCAGGTGATGTGAGCCCCACCGTCCACCTCATCCAAACCAGGGATCTATTTACCCTGATATCATCTTACTACTCATGATGATTTAGAAAATGAGATAGTCAGCCCCATAAATCCATGAAACTATATCAGAAGTGATATTTGTTTATAATAATTACATATTACATTATTACTAAGTATGTAATCAATTTAATACTCAGCTATATTGAAGAGAGATGAGAGTTGAAGGGAGAGAAATACTTCTGCTACGTAACTGACAAAAACAAAAGAGGCCTTAGTAAATGGATGTATGTTGACCATCTCCATATATTGACCATTTTATTACCATTGTTTGGGTGATCAGCTTACAGAAGTTCTACTACAATTTCAAAAAATTAAGCTCTAGAGATAGTAATTTTAATTATAAGGGCATTATTTTATTTTATTTATTTTAATTTCATACTAATATGAAGGAACAAATGTTTAGGTTACATTGTTCTCATTTCCTAGGTAAAATTAAGTTGTAGGAGAACCCCTCACCCAGGGAGGGTGGGCTAAATACCCTTGCTTTGTGCACATTAGGTGAGAGATCTCTCACATTTATTATTTAAAACATAAAAACATGACATTCTTCTAAATTTTCTCAAAGCTATTATCCAGTATCAGCTTCAATGAATATATGTATCTGTGGGATAGCTTGTATTCTATATTTCTCAAATCAATGATATCATTAACGCCCATCTAGACAAACTGTGCCTTGCCTCCTTATTTTACTAGTCATTTTTTAAAATTATTTTTTATTAAATCATAACTTTGTACATTGATGCATTTATGGGGTTCAGGGTGCTGCTTTGATATACAATGTGAAATGCTTACATTGAACTTAGAGTCATTTTTTAAAGCTTAAAAAACATGTGATATGACCTTGAAAGTTATATGTGTTGTATCGGTCATTATTTTGTTCCAACACATGACTTATAAGAGTTATAGAAGAGAAGTTTCTAAGCATCTTGTTTGTATGTATATAAATTATTAAGTCTTTCCTTTAACCAGAAGGAAAAATTCATGGTAAGGTTTAATGATCACTTTACACTCATTGGTGTCACAGGCAAAATTAACTTTATAATGATTAAAAACACGGAAATAGATTTACTATCCTTATTTTGTATCATCTTTTCTGCTACTCAACTTTTTTTTTTTTTTTTTTTTTTTTTTTCCTGAGCAAGTTTATAACACCGTTGCCCCACCAAAACCCAAACAACCAGCAACCAAAAATTATTGGGC
>CAUYPK010042607.1:0-47728 GCA_963574355.1 Loris lydekkerianus | reverse complement strand
AGGCACTAAGCCAACGTATGCTATATTTTTATCCATTCACCAATTGCTAAGTGTTTGTATTATTGCTACTTTTGGGCTATTATGGATAACACTACATGTTTTCTGAAAATTTAACAATTGCCTCTTGCAAGCTGGCCTGGGTTGGGCCACACTGATGCATGAAGCAGCTGTTTCTGAGCCAAAAGAAACAGCTGGATTCACACTCACAAGAAAATGCCAAGAGAAATTCTCAAGGCTTGTGGGGTCACAGACTCTCTCGGTATTAAACTTTTCAGGTCCTCAAGGACAAAGCCCCAAAATGTGATTGAGTGAGAAGAGAGGGATTCTCAGACATTCACTGAAGACACAGAAGGGCACACATAGCAGAGTGTGCCCAGCTGGGCAGCCAGAGACAGCCAGGCCTGCCACTTTCTAGCTCTGAAACGATGAGCGAGTCTCTTCTCCCTTCTGAGCTCCCATTTTCTCCTCTGTAAAATGAGGATAATAGTACCCACCCTATAGCGTTGCTCTGAGCATTAAATGAATTAATGCTCCGAAAGTGCTTGCCATTGTGTTTGAATTGGTGGAAGCACTTGGTAAGTACCAACTACTAATGTGGTCCCACCCTGTTCCTCCCGATCCAGGATTTAATGGTGAGGAACATAGCATCTCTCTGGATTGGTCTCATTCTTATATTATAGTGCATACTTTATGCTGTCTGTGACTTTATAGTGTGCCCAAATCAGACAGTGATGAAAGGAATGCCCCAGAGATGGTTGTTTTGCTTACTATAGTTTTATGTCAAAGATGCCTCCAGGTTGCCAGTGATAGTGAGACCACAGGCTGTTCAATAGGTCATTCCTTTCACACACTTGTCAGCTCCCTGGACACACATGGATGAAAAAACAAAACAGGGCTGGGTTCAGTGGCTCATGCCTCAAATCCCAGCACTCTTGGAGGCCGAGGCAGGCAGATTGCCTAAGGTCACAAGTTCGAGGCCACCCTGAGCAAGAGTGAGACCCCATCTCTTAAAAACTAGCTGAGTGCTGTGGCAGGTACCTGTAGTCCTTGCCTCAGTCGGGAGCCCAAGAGTTTGAGCACAGCACTCTACCAGGGATGACAAAGTGAGACTCTGTCTTTAAAAAAAATAAAAGATAAAAAAGAAAAGAAAAAGAGAAACAATGGCAACAGTTAGTTGAAGCCTCCAAGGCAGTGAGAGCAAAACAATAATATTTCTGAATGTTTTGAGGGTTGTTGGTAAGAGCCATGGGTTTGAAGCCAAGATCCCATCTTGGAGCCTGGGATGGACAGACCCTAATTGACTCTCAGTAATTCCCACCCCTGGTGGTCATACCCTGTGTAATCCCCTCCCCCAGAGTGTAGGTAAAATTTGAGATTTGCTTCTAGCCAATGGAATATGATGTTACTGACATATTAAGGCCAGAAATCAGTTTGAGTTCACCAAAGAAATATTCTGGGTGAGCCTGACTTGATCTGATGAGACCCCTCAAAGAGAGATTCTCCTACTAGCCTCAAAGAAACTAGACACCATGAATTCTAAAATTGCAAAAATATGTATTCCAACAACCTGAATGTGTTAGAACTGGACTTCTCCCCAGTTGAGTCTTCAGATGAGAATGCAGCCCTAGCCAACATCTACATGTAACCTTCTGATACCCTAAGCAGAGGCCCCAGCTAAGCCAACCCACACTCATGACCCCATAAAACTGTGAGATAATAAACATGTATGTTGTTTTAAGATGGTAAATTTGGCTCACCTCAAACCTCAAGCAGCTAAGGTGTCAGCACATATACCTGAGCAGGTGGGTTTGAATCCAGCTGGGCCCGCCAAACAACAATGATGGCTACAACCAAAAAAATAGCCGGGTGTTGTGGCAGGTGCCTGTAATCCCAACTACTTGGGAGGCGGAGGCAGGAGAATCACTTGAACCCAGGAGTTGGAGGTTGCTGTGAGCTGTGATGCCATAGCACTCTACCCAGGGTGACAGCTTGAGGCTCTGTCTCAAAAAAAAAAAAAAAAAATGCTAAATTTGTGGTAATTTATTACATGGAAATAGAAAATACATATAGTTCCCAAGATAAATAGCTGTGGTCCAGTCACTTGCTCTCTTCTGGAAATGAAGAGGTGGACCCACAGCACAAGTATTCAGTCTGTGATTCCAGGACCCTACAGTGCTGTCTTCTGAAGAGCCAACATGGTAGAGAAGAAGGGATGGATCAGAGGTCGGGGGCCCACACCTTTCACTTTCACACAAAGAACTAGGAAGTAACTCATCAATTTCACCGTTCAAATGAAGATCTTGGAGGACAGGCATGGCAGTGCTGTAACCACAGCACTTTGAGAGCCTGACACAGGAGGATAACTTGAGGCCAGGAGTTCAAGACCACCCTGAGCAAAAGTGAGACCCCATCTTTACTAAAAGTAGAAAAATTATCTGGGAATGGTGGAAAGCATCTGTAGTCCCAGTTATGTGGTAGGCTAAGGCAGGAGGATAGCTTGAGCCCAGGAGTTTGAAAGCAATTATGATGCCAATATACTCTAGTCCAGTGACAGATCAAGCCTCTTTTTTTTTCTTTTTTTTTTTTGAGACAGTCTCACTATGTCACCCTCGGTAGAGTGCCATGGCGTCATAGCTCGCAGCAACCTCAAACTCTTGGGCTTAAGTGATTCTCTTGCCTCAGCCTCCCAAGTAGCTGGGACTAGAGGTGCTTGCCACAACACCTGGCTATTTTTCCATTATTGTTGTCGTTGTTTAGCAGGCCCTGGCCAGTTCGAACCCACCAGCCCCAGTGCATGTGGCTGGTGCCCTAACCCCTGAGCTACAGGTGCCGAGCCACAAGACTCTATCTTTAAAAAAAAAAAAAAAAATGGCTAGGCATGATGGCTCATGCCTATAATCTTTTCTTTTTTTTTTTTTTTAATTGCTGGGGATTCATTGAGGGTACAAGAAACCAAGTTCTACTGATTACATTTGTTAGGTAAGGTCCCTCCTATAAGTGTGTCTTGCCCCAAAAGGTGTGTCACACACCAAGACCCCACCCCTCCCTCCTTCCCACTCTCTGCTCTTGCTTTCTCCCACCTGCCTCCCTCCTCTCTCTCTCTACTCTCAGCTTCCCCCACACCCCACCATGTACTAGGTCATTAATTGTCCTCATATCAAAATTGAGTACATAGGATTTATGCTTCTCCATTCTTGTGATGCTTTACTAAGAATAATGTGTTCCACTTCCATTCAGGTTAATACAAAGGATGTAAAGTCTCTATCTTTTTTAATGGCTGAGTAGTAGTCCATGGTGTACATATACCACAGCTTGTTAATCCATTCCTTGGTTGGTGCCATGCCCATAATCTTAGCACTCTAGAGGCCAAGGTGGGTGGATTACTTGAGCTCAGGAGTTGAAGACCAGCCTGAGCAAGACAAAGATCTTTTCTCTACTAAAAACAGAAACAACTGGGTGGTGCCTGTGTCTCAGTGAGTAGGGCGCCGGCCCCATATACAGAGGTGGGGGGTTTGAACCTGGCCCCAGGCCAGACTGCAACAAAAAATAGCCGGGCATCGTGGTGGGCGCCTGTAGTCCCAGCTACTCTGGAGACTGAGGCAAGAGAATCGCCTAAGCCCAAGAGCTGGAGATTGTTGTGAGCTGTGATGCCACAGCACTCTACCGAGGGAGACAAAGTAAGACTCTGTCTCTAAAAAAAAATTAAAAATAAAATAAAAATAGAAACAATTAGCTGGGAATTGTGGCAGGCACCTGTAGTACCAGCTACTCAGGATGCTGAGGCAGGAGCATCTCTTGAGCTGAAGAGTTTGAGGTTTCTGTGCTCTGTAACACACATCACTCTAGCCTGGGTAATAGTAAGATTCTGTTTCAAAATGAAAAAGTACATCTAGGCTGGGTGCAGTGGCTCACATATGTTCTCCTACCACTCTGGGAAGCCATGGCAGGTGGATCATCTGAGCAGGAGAGAGATCCCCATCTCTAAAAACAGCCAGGCATTTTGGCAGGTGCCTGTCACTTGAGCCCAAGGGTTTGAGGTTGGTATGATGCCACAGCACTCTTTATCACAAATGACAAAGTGAGGCTCTGCCTCGAAGGGGAAAAAAAACAAACAACTTTTTAAAAATTCTATTGGCTTGGGCCAACTCCCACCCCCCTGACCACCTGAACCACACTTTCACTTTCTGGAAAGAGACCCAAGCATTAGTATTTTCTTTTTAAAAATCTCCCCAGGGTAATTCCAAGGGTGAAGTCAGGATGGAAATCCTCCTAGGTATATCCCAAACCACATTCTGGTGACCCCAAACTCCTTATTCCTACTGTCCAGACGGATGTGATTTCATATCTCTTAATGCAAGTATCAGAAGATTCTCGAAAGGGGGAGGGTATTGCAGAATCCAAAGCAGAACAGCTTGTGCTCATTCCTCAAAAAAGGAGGCCCGGATGATTTATTCCCAGGTGCCCGCAGCCCATATGCAAGAAAAGCTGAGGCCGGGGCGCGGTGGCTCACGCCTATAATCCTAGCACTCTGGGAGGCCAAGGCTGGAGGATCACCTGAGCTCATGAGTTGGAGACAAGCCTGATTCAGAGCGCGACCCCATCTCTAAAAATAGCTGGGCGTTGTTGGGGGCGCCTGTAGTCCCAGCTTCTCGGAGGCTGAGACAAGAGAACCTTTTGAGCCCAAGAGTTTGAGGTTGCTGTGAGCTCTGAGGCTAAGGCAATCTACCAAGGGAGACCAAAAAAAGGGAAGGGGAGGGGGAAAGGGAGGGAAGGAAAGGAAGAAAAACAAAAAAGGAGCTGAGAGTATCCTCCCTCCGCTGTTCCCGTTCATTACGACTCCCACAAGGTGACAAACAAGAGTCCGGCTTGACTGGGCGGACCAGCGAGCCGGCAGCTGCTGGGACCACCTCCTCCCCAGCCAGCTCGGAATCCTGACTCCCAAAGTGGCGCCGCCCCCGCTCCAGGCCACCCCTGCAGGCGGAGGCTGGCGGCTCAGATGGAGCTGCCTCCTCCGCGTGCCCCCAGCCCGCAGGGGACAGGAGACGCGAATGGAGAGCAGCGCCCCCGCTGCTGGTGCGACCGATTAACTCTGCGTCCTGGAGAACGCAGGTGGCCCCGAGGGCGCTAGCCTCCTGGAGTCATCCTTTCTCTTCAAACAGGTGGCTCCGGTCACCGTATCAGGACTCTTGCCTTAAATTAAAGGTTTACCAGGCTGCAAACTGCACCGCTGTTGTCTGCTTCCGGTGCTGGGGCCCGTCGCACTTCCTACCTACCCAGGGACCCGGCCGCCCTCGATTCATTCCCACGCCCGACCCTGAATCCGAGACGAGTCTGTCTGGCCGAACGGTGCGCTGGGTTTGCAGGGGGCGCGCAGGGGTACCGGCCACCCGGGGCGCATATCTAACGCCAGAGAGCACCCTGAAATACTCAGCCGTCCACCTCTCCTGTGTTAGCTGGAGATCATTTAGTCACAGCGAAGAAAACCCACGCGAAACGGGCTCAAGCTAAAGCCGGGAGCGATTAATTCAAAAAATTCAAAAGTCGAGGGGAGATTTCCAGCCTGGCTTCTTTTCGCACCCGTCTGAGGAGAGGCGCCTTCCTTCTCCTGTCTCCCCTCCGTCTCTGCCTCTCTATAGTTTTCTTGTATGTTGGCTTCATCCTGAAACAGGCCCTTCCTTCCCGCGTGGCAGGGAAAACAGACCCGGAGAGACCTTCCTCTCACCTTGCGCGGGAGGCAAAGGTTCTCGCCTGGATTCTGATTGGCTGGACGATGGAAGGGGCGGAGCGAACCCGTTGACAGACACTCTAGAGAACCACTGTCAGTGAGGAAGAGGCCCTTCCCCCGCACACACCTTGCGACAGAGAGGGTAAGGCCCAGGAACCAAATGACGTTGTGTCCATTAACTTTCCTCCTGGGCTTCTCAGCTCCATGGATTCAGCATCGCCCCCGCCCCACCTCTACAGTTGTCAGCATTCAGACAACAGCCTTGCCACCTCCTTATCCAAAGCAGTATATCTCTGTTTCTGCATGCAATCCTGGCTATGCCCAGGTGGTCACCTTTCTTAACCAGAATGACCCATCAAAGCAGGGTCAGTGACTCTGATCTCTACTGAGGTCAGAGCTGAAGAAGTGCCCTCAATTTTCAGTGTGAGACAGTCGGTTGGCCTGTATCAGGGTTTCACAATCTGGCCACTGTTAACATCCTAGATGAGACAATTTTGGTTGTTGGAGCCATTCCGGGCACTGTAGCAGCAGACCTGTCCTCAGTTAGCCTGATGCCAGGAGCATCCTGCCACTCCACCCCTCCACCCAGCTGGTGACAACCAAAAATGTCTCCAGAGGCAGTTCCCGTAGCTCAGTGGGGTAGGGTGCCAGCAACAAACATCAAGGCTGGTGGGTTTGAAGCCAGCCTGGGCCTGCTGAACAACAATGACAACTGCAACAAAACATAGCTGGGTGTTGTGGTGGGGGCCTGAAGTCCCAGCTACTTGGGAGGTGGAGGCAAGAGAATAGCTTAAGCCCAAGAGTTTGAGGTTGCTGTGACCTATGGCACAACAGCACTTTACCGAGGGTGACGTAGTGACACTCTGTCTCAAGAAAAAAAAGTCTCTAGACATGGCCAAATGTCCTCTGGGGAGAGAGAATAATCACCTCTCCTTTGCACTCCACACTCTTGTTTGAGAACCACAGGCAGGAAGCAGAAGGCCCTCAGCTGCAAGATAAGAGCCATAACAGTTGGAAAAAGGGAGAGTTCCAAATCTGGATTTCTCTCAAAATAAGTCTCCCAGAGCATGTGGTTAGCTGATTTGGGGAAAGCCTGCATGAAACAAATTCTTATCTGTCCCTGAAGCTTCCTGGGGTTTTGTTGTGTGTTCTTTATATTTTAATGCTGCAAGAATAAAAGAGGTATTTATTTGAAAATGTGAAGTGTAACACAAACATTACAATTTTTTTTTTTTTTAGATCAAGCAAAGCAGAAAGCATTTAGTCACTTTTCCAACCTGAGCATTGCTTGGCACGGTCATGGGAACAGGGTTTTCCTGTCACCTCTGCATCAAATTAGTGGCTTGGAAAGGTGCATTAAATTGTCCCTTTGATCTAATAATTCCCTTTTGCTATGATGATACCTCTCTTCTGGAACTGAAAACCACTGTCAGTTCTTCCAACTTAAAGAAAAATGTGTTTTTCTTGGACCTGAAGTTCAGGAGATAACTTTACTAAAACTTTAAATGCTAACTTGGCCATTTTCTTTCTAGATTTGGGCTGAGGCTAACATCTGGATCCCCTTCTCAAAACTTAGTTTCAGGGCAGCACCTGTGGCTCAAAGGAGTAGGATGCCAGCCCCATATGTTGGAGGTGGAGGGTCCAAACCCAGCCCGACCAAAAACTGCAAAAAAAAAAAAAGGGAACTCAAAACTTAGTTTCTTTTTCTTTTTCTTTTTTTTTGTAGAGACAGAGTCTCATTTTATCACCCTCAGTAGAGTGCCGTGGCGTCACTCAGCTCACAGCAACCTCCAACTCCTGGGCCTAGGCGATTCTCTTGCCAAGTAGCTGGGACTACAGGTGCCTGCCGCAACGCCCGACTATTTTTTTGTTGCAGTTTGGCCAGTGTGGAGTTCAAACCGGCCACCCTCAGTATATAGGGCCAGCACCCTACCCACTGAGCCACAGGCACCGCCCAAAACTGAGTTTCTTTTATCTGACAGCAAAGACTCTTTAATGTTTCCCATTTTGCCTTAGATTCCTTTGAAACAACTAAACTCAAGAACAATGACTATCAGATGCACTGACTGTCTACTCTGTCGCACCTGTACAGTTGTCTTATCTTCCTCATCAGTGGTTTGAGTTGAGCCTTTTTAAGTTATTTTAACATTTTGTGCTTGCTCCAGGTCATCATATTTCAGGAAGGAATCTCTGTCAATCTGTTTGGGGAAGTGAATAAGGAAACACAGTGTAAGTTGACCACCCAAGGGACATTGACAAAGTAGCAACTAGGCCTACTGTACTGATAAATACATGTAGTACATGTCAGGTATGAAAATCAGGTCAACTTAAGGAGGTGGTCAACGTAGGGAGGTGGTCAACTAGGGAGGTACTAGTGTGTGGGAATTGTTGAAATTTAGGCTGAAGCATATAAAATTGACTTTTCCTAGATCAAAAATAGCTCATCTATATCTAATCTAAAGGGACTTAAAAAAAGGAAAAAAGAAAATAGATGAATTTCACGTGCCACGAGCCCTGGGAAAGCCATAGTTAGAACAACACTCACAGCTGTCTACTCTGTGCCCCTGGTACAGTTGTCTTGTCTTCCTTTTAAGCGGTTTGGACATGGGCAGTTAGGAGTATCACTAGGTTAGGAATGGTCCCAGAACTCCAGCAACCCTTGAAAGGGGGAGTAGTGGACTTTAAAAGCCTTTGAAGTAGTTGGGCAGTGCCTGTGGCTCAGTGAGTAGGGTGCTGCCCCAAGGGTGGCAGGTTTGAACCCGACCCCGGCCAAACTGCAACAACAACAAAAAAATAGCCGGGCGTTGTGGCAGGCACCTGTAGTCCCAGCTACTCAGGAGGCTGAGGCAAGAGAATCATCTAAGCCCAAGAGCTGGAGGTTGCTGTGAGCTGTGATGCCACCTCACTCTACTGAGGGCAACAAAGTGAGACTGTCTCTAAATTAAGGCCTTTGTAGTGGCTTTGATGTATGCCACCCTAAGTAATAAAGGAGCCACTTTCACACCTAAAGCAAGAGCTATCTTTGATCATAGTTCTCAACCTTCCATGTTCTCCAAATAGTTTGTTTAAAATGTAGACACTTTGGCTACTTTTCAAAAAATTTGGATTCATACATTTGGGTGTGACACAAAGATACGCAATTTTTTCTTTTTCTTTTTTTTTTTTTTTGAGACAGTCTAAAACTGTTGGCCTGGGTAGAGTACCGTGGCATCACAACTCACAGCAACCTCAAACTCTCTTGGGCTTAAGCGATTCTCTTGCCTCAGCCTCCCAAGTAGCTGGGACTACAGGTGGCTGCCACATGCTGGGCTATTTTTTTGGTTGTAGTTGTCATTGTTGCTTGGTGGGTCCAGCTAGATTCAAACCCACCAGCTCTGGTGTATTTGGCTGGCGCCCTAGCCGCTTGAGCTACAGGAGCCAAGCCTAGATATGCATTTTTAAAGTCCCTCTCCCCTAAGGTATTTATCCTTCTTTTTCTTTTTTCTTTTTGAGACAGAACCTTACTCTGTTGCCCCAGGCTAGAGTGCCATGGCATCATAGCTCAAAGCAATCTCAAACTCCTGGGCCCAAGCAATCCTCCTTCCTCAGCCTCCCAAGTAGCTGGGACTATAGGTGTGTTCCATAACACCTGGCTAATTTTTCTACTTTTAGTAAAGATAGGATCTCGTTCTTGCTCAGGCTGAGCTCAAGCGATCTCCCTGCCTTGGCCTCCCAAAGTGCTAGGATTATGAACTTCAGCCCCTGGGCCAGATGTGAGCCATCATGCCTGGCCCCCTATACAATTCTGATGCAGGTGATCCTGGCACTTCACCTTAAGAAACACTTGTTCTCATCTAAGAACAATGTAATAAGTGACACTATTAAACACTATGGAAGTGGGAGGCACTTTTAAAACTTTGGCTATTGACACATTTAATATACAGCACAGTCCCTATGAGGTTGACAATATTTTATTCCTCACTTCATAAATGGGGAATTAGACCCAAAGAGGTTAGTTAACTTGCCCAAGATCACACAAGGAGTTTGAACACCAGCAATTTGGATGCCAAGCCAGCTCTCTTAATTGCTAACTCCCAGACAGTCCTCATCTTTCTCTGCCCACCTGTGTTCACATCCATTCACCTCTATGAGCAGGACTCTTTCATTCCATAATCCTTGAATGGGTCCATTCTCTGTGCCTGCCCTTATGAAATGGCACAAGTTCCCTAGTCTCTGTCCTGGAGAATCAGACAGATTCATGCCATAAATAGTGTGCAAACAGGTGACAGCATTAGTCACCTACTTTCACTTAACCCTTTGAATATCATGCAGTTGTTAAAAATCATGTTTTCTTTGGTGTGCTCTCACCTAACAGGCACAATGTAAAGGTATATGGCACACATCCTGGGTGAGAGACACAACTAAAACAGCGACCTTACCTAACAAATGCAAACATGGTAACCTAATTGTCTGTAGCCTCATATTAATCGAAAATTTAAAAAATACTTAAAAGTTTAAGAACATCAAAAAAATCATGTATTTCTCAAGTACTTAATGATGTGAGCACAATGTTTATAATAGGAAATTTCTGATTACAAGGTAGTACTTGCTTAATGTAACAAGTTCAAACCATTAAGAAGTAAAAGATATTCCTCCAATATTCCAGTTTCATCTTGCCAAAGGTATATACACTGTTGACATTTTGGTGTGCATCTTGCAGACACTTCTCCATGCAGATACAAATACAAAAGTTATATTATTTATGTTTCACTTATACATACAAACCAACTCTATAGAGAATGAGAGAGAATAAATCATTTAAATAATGAAATGATTTTCCTACCTGTCAGTATTGAATCAGGATGAATTGAGGGAGTCTCTTAGTCCATGTGATATGAAAACATGCCCTATTCATACAATATGACCGCTAAATGCACATCAGCTATTCCAGCTGGTGTTTACCTGCTTGAGTAAGGGTTTTTTATTTTTATTTTTATTTATTTTTTATTTTTTTGAGACATACTCTTACTTTGTCGCCCTCGGTAAAGTGCTGTGATGTCACAGCTCACAGCAACCCTCCAGCTCTTGGGCTTAGGTGATTTTCTTGCCTCAGCCTCCAGAGTAGCTGGGACTACAGGTGCCCACCACAACGTCCAGCTATTTTTTTGTTGCAGTTTGGCCGGGGCCAGGTTTGAACCTGCCACCTTCAGTGTATGGGGCCAGTGCCCTACTTACTGAGCCACCAGTGCTGCCCATGAGTAAGGGTTTTCAAAGGTAATTTTGACTATATACCATGCTCTTTTTTTTTTTTTTTTTTGAGACAGAGCCTTAAGCTGTCACCCTGGGTAGAGTGCTGTGGCATCACAGCTCACAGCAACCTCCAACTCCTGAGCTCAAGAGATTCTCCTGCCTCCGCCTCCCAAGTAGCTGGGTCTACAGGTGCCCACCACAACACCCAGCTATTTTTTGGTTGTAGCCGTCATTGTTGTTTGGCGGGCCCAGGCTGGATTTGAACCCACCAGCTCAGAAAAAAATTTAGGCCCTTAAATCAAATGTCACACCACTGTCAGGGAGACACTCTGTGTAATCAAAAACTACCAGCATCAGCATCTCCTGGGCACATATTAGAAATGCAAGAATACCAGCCCTGCTGTGAGCTGTGACACCATAGCACTCTACTAAGAGTGACATAGTGAGACTCTGTCTCCAAAAAAAAAAAAGAAAGAAAGAAAGGACTGCAGAATCCCAGCCCTGCTGAGTCAGAATCTGCATTTCAACAAAGTTCCACTGTGGGCTCAGACCTGTAGCTCTTGTTAGGGCACCAGCCACATACACCAGGGCTGGTGGGTTTAAACCTGACCCAGGCCTGCTAAACAACAAGGACAACTGCAACAACAACAAAAACATAGCCAGGCATTGTGGCAGACATCTGTAGTCCCAGCTACTTGGGAGGCTGAGGCAAGAGAGTCACTTAAGCCCAAGAGTTTGAGGTTGCTGTGAGCTGTGATGCTATAGCACTCTACCGAGGGTGACATAATGAGATTCTGTGTCAAAAACAAACAAGTTCCAGGCGGCGCCTGTGGCTCAGTGAGTAGGGCACTGGCCCCATGTACGGAGGGTGGTGGGTTCAAACCCAGCCCCAGCCAAACTGCAACAAAAAATATCTGGGCGTTGTGGTGGGTGCCTGTAATCCCAGCTACTTGGGGGGCTGAGGCAAGAGAATTGCCTAAATCCAAAAGCTGGAGGTTGCTGTGAGCTGTGACGTCATATCACTCTACTGAGGGTGACAAAGTGAGACTTTGTCTCTAAAAAAAAAAAAACAAGTTCCATTGTGTGGGCCAGGGGCCATGGCTCACTCCTGTAATCCTAACACTGGGGAGGCTGAGGTGAGGCTTAGGCTGAAGGATCCCTTGAGCTTGGGAGTTGAAGATCAGCCTGAACAAGAGCAAGACCAAAAATAGAAAACTTAGCCAGGTGTGGTGGTGCACACCTATAATTCCACTTACTTGGGAGGCTGAGACAAGAGGGTCGCTCAAGCCCAAGAGTTTGAGGTTGCGGTGAGCTATGATGACACCATGGCACTCCAGCCTGATGACAGAGCAAGACTCTGTCTCAAAAAAAAAGCAAAATCCATAGCAATCTGAAAACACATTAAATGTTTTTGCCTTTTAAAATTTTTTTAATGTTTTCATTATTACAGGTACATAAACACATTAATATTTGAGAAGTACTAATCTAACTGAAACGGGGGCAAAGTATGCTGAGGAGCAGGGGTCAGAGAAGGCTGCCTGGAGACGGCACCAGAGGTGGAAAATGAGTAGGTGTTCACCAGATGAAGAAGAGATTGGCTGACTTCTCTCCAAACCTGCTTCTTTCTTTGGGGCTGGACCACATTTCCCCGCTCCCCTTACAGCCAGGTGTGGACAAAGGATGGGGCACAAGCCAGTGGAATACGAAGGGAAGCCTCGGGAACCATTCCCAGACCAAGAACTGGAAATCCTCCAATGTTTGATTCTCTCTGCTTCCTCTGTGCTCTTTCACTGTTTGCTGTGGACAGGACACTACAGACTAGAGCCACGGAACAGACAGAGGCTGAGTGCCTGAGGCGTCTGGCAGAAGTTGCCCGCTTGCCAGAAACACCCAACTAGATCAGGAGCAGGAAGCAGAGCCCTACTTGTCAAGCCCTAGAGATATGGGGGTTGAGGTGACAGCCGCTCCTCCTTCCAGGACAGCAGACAAATAAGGAGGCCTAGTTTTGGGTTGTTTTTTGTTTTTATTTTTACTTTTGGAAAAGTGGCCAAATGTAGGCAAGGGCTAGATCATGAAAGCCGCAGAGGCCACGCTAAGAAGAAGGACTTTTGGCAATCCTTACATTTTGAGAGCTTGGAGTCTGTGATCTCTTCTATTAGCTGATGAAAGGTTTAGACTCTCTTCCTCCCAAAAGACATGGAATATTCAAACAATATTAAAGATAACTTCACAAGAGTCTCTCACTCACTGAAGCCCATACAGAGAGACTCAGATGGTCTTGGCTCCAGGTTCAGAAATAAGTTGGGTGATATGGAACCACTTTAATAAAGGGAAATTATGTCAGATGCGTCTCAAGGAGGTTTTCCCAATAGTCAACAACGAATTTATTTTTTTTTTTACTTCATGAGAATCTATTTTTGGTTCTATAGTAAAAGGAGAAAATAAGATTCCTTTTAGAGCTAACAAGGCTGGGACAACGTGTATTTCATAGGGTCAAATGTTTTTTGGGTTCTTTAGAAGATGTCAGAGGGGACCATTTCTTCTTCTGGATTCTCTCTTCTGTTTGCCCAGTGGGGTGCAAGTACAGGAGACTGACAGCGCCATGCCCATTGGGACCCAGCTCCTAACTCTCCAATGAGGGCCTCTTTTCTTGCCGTGGCCACTAGAGGGTGCAAGGAACACAAGCAGGGGCTGAATGTCAGGCCTGGGGCAGTTGGGGTCAGGGCTCTGAGCTGCCGCTGGTGGCCCAACACTAGAAGGTCATTCGTGCTCCCCAGGGAGCCAACTGCGGGCTCATGGAACCCTGATTGCAGGTAGATGTCCCCAACTCAGAGCACATATTGGCATCTGAGCCAGCCACACCAACCACAGGGCAGTTATATGGAGTGACAATCTCAGGAGGACCAGAGGACACCCCAAGGGGCTTTGCTCTTTCATTTCTGGGTTCTTGAGGCTGGACCCTAGTGAGTGGCTTGAAACCCTTGCAGCCCCTGTCCAGACAGCCTGGCTGTGGCTGAGAGCTCACAGGTATGTTATAGGCTGGAATAACCCTAGGAAAGAGAGAGCATCTTCCTTTTTGCCTTTTCAACTCCTGGCGGCCACCTGCATTCCTTGGCTTGAGGCCACTTTCAAATTGTGTCTTTACAACTCGGTTTCTGTCCTCACTTCTGCTTTTTCCTCTTTGATCCTCTTACCTCCTCTTAGGAGGACCTTGCTGATTATGTTGAACCCACCTGGACAGTCCGATGTACTCCGCCCAGTTCAAATCAACTGATTAGTCATCTTCAATCCTCCATGAACTTAATTCCCCCTTGCCATGGAACATAACATATTCAGGGGTTCTAGGCATTAGGAAGTGGACGCTTTGAGGGCCATTATTTGGCCTACATACCACAAATGGGAAGAAAGGCACTTTATTATTGATTTTACTACATTTCTTCCGAAGACATTTTTATTTGAGATAGGGTCTCATTCTGTTGCCCAGGCGGGAGTGTAGTGGCATCATCACAGCTCACTGCAACGTCAATCAAACTCCTGGGCTGAAGGATCCTCCTATCTCAGCATCCTGAGTAGCTGGGACTATAGGCAGATGCCATAATATCTGTCTGTCTCTCTCTCTTTCTTCCTTTTGTTTTTTTGAGACAGAATCTCACTCTGTCACCCTGGGTAGCGTGCTGGATGTCATCATAGCTCACAGCAACCTCAAACTCTTGGGCTTAAGGAGATCCTCTTGCACTCACCACAATACCCAGCTAATTTTTCTATCTTTAGTAGAGATAGGTTCTTACTCATTCTCAGGCTGGTCTCTAACTCCTGAGCTCAAGCAATCCACAGGGCTCACCTTCCCAGAGTACTAAGACTTTTTTTTTTTTTTTTTTTTTGAGACTTTGTTGCCCTTGGTAAAGTGCCATGGCGTTATAGCCCACAACAATGTCAAACTCTTGGGCTCAAGCGATTCTCTTGCCTCAGCCTCTCAAGTAGCTGAAACTATAGGTGCCCACCATAACACCTGGCTATTTTTAGAGATGGGGCCTTGCTTTTACTCAGGCAATCTACTCACCTCTGCCTCCCAGAGTGCTAGGATTATAGGCATGAGCCACCACACCCGGCCTTTTTCTTTTCTTTTCCTTTCTTTTCTTTTTTTTTTTTTTTTTTTTTGACAGGGTCTCACTTTATCACCCTCGGTAGAGTGCTATGGCATCATAGCCCATAGCAACCTCGACCTTTTGAGCTTAAGCAATTCTCTTGCCTCAGCCTCCTAAGTAGCTGGGACTATAGGCACCTACCACAACACCTGGCTATATTTTAGAGACAGGGTCTTGCTCTTGCTCAGGATGGTCTCGAACCTGTGAGCTCAGGGCAATCCACCCACCTTGGCCTCCCAGAGTGCTAGGATTATAGGCATGAGCCACCACGCCCAGCCTCCCTTGTTCTTTTTTCATTTGACAAACTGCCTGGGCTCAGCGACTGTAGTTCAGCGGCTAGGGCACCAGCCACATACACCAGAGATGGCAGGTTTGAATCCAGCCTGGGCCTGCCAAACAACAATGACAACTACAACCAAAAAATAGCCAGGTGTTGTGGCAGGCGCCTGTAGTCCTAGCTACTTGAGAGGCTGAGACAAGAGAAGAGCTTAAGCCCAAGAGTTTGAGGTTGCTGAGAGCTGTGATGTCACAGCACTCTAGCCAGGGTGACATAGTGAGACTCTGTCTCAAAAAAAACAAAACAAAACATAGTCCCCTCCTTTGAGAAATTCATAGTGTATCTCCCCTAGCAACAATTTTCCTCTTCTTCCAGCTGATGAAATCCCAATTTTGTGCAGATGGAAATTGGCCTGAATTTCAGAGTATGAATCCTGATTGGTTTGTGCAAGGGTAAGCAAACTATGACCCAGCAGCCAAGTTCAGCCTGCCACCTATCATCAAAAATAAAAGGTTTCTTGGCACTTGGCACATGGCCAAATCCATTTATCTCTGCACCATCTGTGACTGCTCTTGCACAAGGGCAGAGGTGGATAGTTGCAACCAAGAATGGTCCACAAAGCCAAATATGTTTAATATCTGGTCCTTTGTAGAAAAAGTTTGCTGATCCTTGGTTTAACTCAATGGTTCGCAATTCCACCTATACCTTAGAATCACCTGTGAAAGCTATATTTAAAAATTGCCAAAACTCACTCCTGGAGATTGCAATTTCATTCATC
The DNA here is from genome assembly GCA_963574355.1 of Loris lydekkerianus. Lineage (NCBI taxonomy): Eukaryota > Metazoa > Chordata > Mammalia > Primates > Lorisidae > Loris > Loris lydekkerianus. The sequence continues at coordinate 31,574 of CAUYPK010042607.1, read as the reverse complement.
TGGATGTGGAACCTGGGCATACTACTTATTAAAAGCTAACAAGGTTGGCTTGGCTCCCGTAGCACAGTGGTTATGGCGCCAGCCACATACACCAAAGGTGGCAAGTTTAAACCCAGCCCGGGCCATCTAAACAACTGCAACAAAAAAATAGGCATTGTGGTGGGCGCCTGTAGTCTCAGCTACTTGGGAGGTCAAGGCAACAGAATCGCTTAAGCCTGAGAGTTAGAGGTTGCTGTGAGCTGTAATGCCACAGCTCTCCACCAAGGGCGACATTGTCAGACTTTGTCTCAAAAGAAAAGAAAACAAAACATGAAACAAGAGCCTAAGTCTATGATGTCATCATTGAGCTGCCAAATCAATCCTGGGCTGCCGGGTGGCACCTGTGGCTCAAAGGAGTAAGACACTGGCTCCTACTCATACCAGAGGTGGCAGGTTCAAAACCAGCCCTGGCCAAAAACTGCAAAAAAAAAAAAAAAAAAACCTGGGCTGCCTCCCTCTGGCCTTATTGTTAGGTAACAAGGAACATCCTTATGATTTGAGCCCTGCTGATGGAGTTTTCTATATCTTACAGTCACATATATTCATAAATGACACAGCATTCGAATAGCAAAGAAGAAAAGCAGCAATTACGATGCTATGCATTTAGAGGGTTGAATGATGTCCCTCCCCCCCCCCAAAAAAAAAAGATATTTCTACGTCATAATCTCCAGAACCTGTGACCAGCAACTTATTTGGAAATAGAGTCTTTTTTTTTTTTTTTTAAGATGAATTCTCATTCTGTCACCCAGGCCACAGCACCATGGCCTCAGCCTAGCTCACAACAACCTCAAACTCCTGGCCTCAAGTGATCCTCCTGCCTCAGCCTCCCTAGTAGGTGGGACTACAGGCACTCACCATGATGCCAGGTTAATTTTTCTATTTTTAGTAAGATAGGGAAGTCTTGCTTTGCTGAGGCTGATCTTGAACTCCTGAGCTCAAGCTACTCTCCTGTCTTAACCTCCCAGGAAATAGAGTCTTTGCAGAGGTAATTAAGTTAAGAAGATTGAGATGAGAAGATCATCTCGAATTATCCAGGTAGGCTCTAAGTTCTATGATAAATGTCCTATATGAGAGATGTAGAGAAGACAGATTTTTTTTTTTTATTTTTTAGACAGAGCCTCAAGCTGTCGCCCTGGGTAGAGTACCATAGCGTCACAGCTCACAGCAACCTCCAACTCCCAAATTCAAGCGATTCTCTTGCCTCAGCCTCCCAAGTAGCTGGGACTACAGGCACCTGCCACAATTCCCAGCTATTTTTTTTGTTGTTGTAGTTGTCATTGTTGTTTGGCAGGCCACAGCTGGATTCGAACCCACCAGCTCTGGTGTAGGTGGCTGGCACCTTAGCTGCTTGAGCTACAGGTGCTGAGCCGAGAAGACACATATTAAGAGGGAATAGTGTCATGATATGTGACATTGGCAGAGATTGGAGTGATGCAGCTGCAAGCCCATGGATGGGCTGTTCGTTCAGTGGTCACCAGGATCTGGAAGAGGAAGGAACGGATTATTTCCTAGAGCACTTGGAGAGAACACAGCTTTGCTGGACTTCTGGCCTCCAGAACCGTAAAAGAATAAATGTCTATTGTTTGAAATCATCAATTCATGGTAACATATTATAACAGCTATGGGAAACTAACACAATGGGTAAGCATTACAGTGGTGCTATGAAAATGGAAAGGCATAGAACTCAGCCAGGAAGCAATCAGAGAACATTGCCATGAACAGTTCATTCTGAAACTCATCTGTTTCTCCAACAGATATTTGGTGAGCCACTGCTCTGGTCTAACAATGTGACTGACTTAGAGGTTATGGCATTGAACAAGAAAGATCCCAGGCTGGGCATGGTGACTTACACCTGTAATCTTAGCACTCTAGGAGGCCAGAGTGGGTGGATGTCTTGAGCTCAGGAATTTGGGACCAGCCTGAGCAAGAGCGAGACCCTGTCTCTAATAAAAATAGCAAAACTAGCCAGGGGTTGTGGCAGGTGCCTGTAGTGCCCATTGTTTGGGGACACTGAGGCAAGAGAATCACTTGAGCCCAAGAGTTTGAGATTGCTGTCAGCTATGACGATGCCATGGCACTCTACGTGGGTTGGTAAAGACTCTGTCTCAAAAAAAAAAAAAAAAACAGGAACAAGAAAAGTCCCATTTCTGAATGCACAGAGAAAGGCAGAAAGTTAAATAAGCTGTTATAACACCATTGCAAGTGCAGTGATAATCTGTGGAAACACATGGAGGGAGAGCCAGTCTTTGGTGGGTAGGGAAGGCTTCCTAGAGGAGGTGGCATCTGAGCTGAGAAATGAACAAGTCGAAGTGAATCAGTGAGTAGAGGGCAGGGGCAAGGGCAGGCTCTGGAACTGCAGCTCCTTCTCTTCTTTCATGTTGTGTCTATATCCAGCTTCTGACGTGGAAAAGAACGCAGAAGGAAAAGATTGTAGGCTCGGCGCCTGAAGCTCAACAGCTAGGGTACCAGCCACATGCACCAGGACTGGTGGGTGTGAAGCAGGCCCAGGGCCTGCCAAACAACAATGACAACTACAACCAAAAATTAGCCAGGCATTGTGGCATGCACCTGTAGTCCCAGCTACTTGGGAGGCTGAGGCAACAGTTTGAGGGTAAGCCCAATAGTTTGAGGTTGCTGTGACCTGTGGTGCCACAGCACTCTACTCAGGGCGACATAGTGAGACTATCTTAAAAAAAAAAAAAAAAAAAAAAGATTGCAAACCCAAACCATAACAATCCACCAACTCTTTCCAAAGCTCAAAGCAAGCACTAGGTGCATCCAGTGTGTTCAGGCTTTGCCTGGGATTTAGGGAGACCTGAGTTCACGTCCCAGCCCTGCCTGACACTGCCAGCTGGGACACTAGGAGTGTCATTCTACTTCTCTGAACCCCAGCCCTTTCTTTGGCTCACCAAGCTGCTGGGGCATGTCGTCCAGGGAGTAGATACAGACTTTGGATTTCATAAGGCATCAAGGCCAATGACCTGGTTTTAGAGAGGTGAAAACAGGCCCAGGGTTGAGGAGGTGGTGAGGCTAGGGACGTAAGCAACCTGCCTTCTCATGTGATGCTTGTCCAGTACCAGCTGCTGCTTCCCCATGTGGTGGGCAGCTCCGAGTGCTCAGTGCCTCACAGGGATGTGGCATGTTTTCAGATGTTCCTATATAGCTGTGGGATCCTGTAGGGAGACCAGCTTCCCCTCTAGAAATATATCTGCCTAAAATGGCACTATCAAAGTATTGAAAAAGACAAAAATGGTGGCACAGCCATACAGAGAAATACTGCACAGGTGTTCAGAAAAGTAACGTGGCACAAGGTGTCTACAATATACTTTTTTGGTTTTTTGAGACAGTCTCACTCTATTGCCCAGGCTAGAGTTCAGTGGCATTATTATAGCTCACAGCAACCTCAAATTCCTTCAAGCAATCCTCCTGCCTCAGCCTCCCAAGTGCTAGGATTACAGGTGTGAGCTACCATGCCTGGCTTCTATGATATACTTTTTTTTTTTTTTTTTTTTAAGAGAGTCTCACTTTATTGCTCTTGGCAGAGTGCTGTGGCATCACAGCTCACAGCAACCTCCAGCTCTTGGGCTTAGGCAATTCTCTTGCCTCAGCCTCCCAAGTAGCTGGGATATAGGCGCCCACCACAACACCCAGATATTTTTTTGTTGCGGTTTGGCTGGGGCCGGGTTTGAACCTGCCACCCTCAGTATATGGTGCTGGCACCCTACTCACTGAGCCACAGGCTGATATACTTTTTTTTTTTTTTTTTTGAGAGAGCGTCTCAAGCTGTTGCCCTGCGTAGAGTGCTATGGTGTCATAGCTCAGAGCAACCTCCAACTCTCGGGTTCAAGCGATCCTCTTGCCTCAGTGTTCTGATTTTTACTAGAGACGGGGCCTCGTTTTTGCACGGGTTGGTCTCAAAATCGTGAGCTCAAGCAATCCACCTGCCTCAGCCTCCCAGAGTGCTAGGATTACAGGCACAAGCCACCACACTCAAAGTATGATATACTTTTAAAAATAAAATTAGGCTCAGCGCCCTAACCCGGTACAGCAGTTATGGCACCAGCCACATACACCGAAATTGGTGGGCTCAAACCGGCAGGGGCCAGCTAAAATCAACAATGACAACTGCAACAAAAAATAGCTAGGCATTGTGGTGGGCGCCTGTAGTCCCAGCTACTTGGGAGGCTGAGGCAAGAGAATCGCTTGAGCCCAAGAGTTTGATATTGCTGTGAGCTGTGATGCCACAGCATTCTACCCAGGGCAACAAGTAAGACTGTCTCAAAAAAAAAAGAAAAAAGAGGGGATGGCGCCTGTGGCTCAGTGGGTGGGGCACCAGCCCCATATACCGAGGGTGGAAGGTTCAAACCAGGCCCCGGCCAAACAGCAACAAGATAGCTGGGGTTTGTGGCGGGTACCTGTAGTCGCAGCTACTTGGGAGGCTGAAGCAAGAGAATTGCCTAAGCCCAGGAGTTGGAGGTTGCTGTGAGCTGTGATGCCACAGCATTCTACCGAGGGCAATAAAGTGAGACTCTGTCTCTACAAAAAAAAAAAAAAAAAAGAAAAGAGGGCAGCCCCTGTGGCTCAGTGAGTAGGGCGCTAGCCCCATATACCGAGGGTTATTGCTTCAAACCCAGCTCCGGCCAAACTACAACAAAAAATATAGCCGGGCGTTGTGGTGGGTGCCTGTAGTCATAGCTACTTGGGAGGCTGAGGCAAGAGAATCACCTAAGCCCAAGAGCTGGAGGTTGCTGTGAGCTGTGACACTACAACACTCTACTGAGGGCAACAAAGTGAGACTGTGTTTCTAAAAATAAATAAATAAATAAACATGGGTGGTGCCTGTGGCTCAGTGGGTAGGGTGCCGGTCCCATATACTGAGGGTGGCAGGTTTGAACCCGGCCCTGGCCAAACTGCAACAAAAAGCCGAGCATTGTGGTGGGCACCTGTAGTCCCAGCTACTTGGGAGGCTGAAGCAAGAGAATCACCTAAGCCCAGGAGTTGGAGGTTGATATGAGCTGTGACACTGCAGCACTCTACCAAGGGTAATAAAATAGACTCTGTCTCTAAAATAAATAAATTAATTAATTAAATAAACCTATCAATAAATCCATTTTATTTAGTTATGTCAAAAAATTACAAAAATAGTATAGAGAGTTCCCATATTTCCACACCCAATTTTCTCTATTTTAACCTTACGCTAGTATGGTATGTTTGCCACAATTAAGTAAACCAGTATTGGTACATTATTATTAACTAACAAACGTCAAAACTTTATTCAGTTTTTTTCTTTCTTTCTTTTTTTTTTTTTAGAGATAGAGTCTCATTTTGTCGCCCTGGGTAGAGTGCTGTGTTGTCACAGCTCACAGCAACCTCCAGCTCTTGGGCTTAAGTGATTCTCTTGCCTCAGCCTCCCAAGTAGCTGGGACGACAGGCACTTGCCACAACGCTCAGCTATTTTTTGTTGCAGTTTGACCGAGGCCAGGTTCGAACCTGCCACCCTTGGTAGATAGGGCCGGCGCTCTACTCACTGAGCCACAGGTGCCACCCCTTTATTCAGATTTCTTTCCTTTGTGTGACAGTGTCTGGGTAGAGTGCTGTTGTGTCATAGTTCACAGCAACCTCCAGTTCTTGAGCTCAAGTGATCCTCCTGCCTTAGGTTTTCTATTTTTACTAGACGGAGTCTTGCTTTTGCTCAGGTTGGTCTGGAGGAACTCGTAAGCTCAAGCTATCCACCTGCCTCAGCCTCCCAGACTGCTAGGATTACAAGCACGAGCCACCAAGCCCAGCCTAAAATATAATATTTTTTCTTGGAGGAAGAGCCCATCAAAGTCATAATGTGGCCCTGACAGTACCTGGCACAGAACAGACCTCAGCAAACGTGAGATGTTTGATCATCCTCTTCATTGTTGGCAAGAACAAACCATTCCTCCCTGGAAGATGGTCATCAGACCAGCCTAGCCAGAGGGAAAGGTAAATAGAAGCAAAGTAATATAAACCAGCTGTGGTAAGCACTCATGACACACCCAGCTGTGTGCTAAAGACATGATTGTCTCTATGAGGTGGGTGTTATTAACCCCATTCCACAGATGAGAGAGTAGAAGCCGAAACAGTGTCATGATTTGCCCAGGATCACATAGCTAGTGGAGGGGGGAGGCAGGACTTGAATCCAGATGCCACAACCATAGCCTCCACATGCTGAGAGGGGTGGTACTGATTATAACACCTTGAATGACAGCTTAGGGAATTTGGATTTGATCATACAGATGGCAACTCCTTTTTGGAAAGAAGCTAAGTGGCATTTAGGGAGATGAATTTGGCAGTGGCACTTGAGGTCTTAGTTGTCGTAATTCCAGGGAACATTCCAAGAGGTGTCTAGGATTGGAGAAGGGCCCTAACCACGCAAAAGTGGGATCGATTCTCTCTGTAAACAGTCCACCTAGGCGAGGGCATTCTGTGGCGTAGCATTAAAGGGAAATTTGAGGAACCGCCAGCCTTCTGCACACCCATCAGGCATCTGGAAAACCATCCCTTTTTAGGCTTGCAAGGTGATTCATGTTTGTAATCCCATCACTATGGGAGGCAAAGGCAGGTGGATTGTTTGAGCTCAGGAGTTAAAGACCAGCCTGAGCCAGACCGAGACCCTGTCTCTAAAAACTAGCCCAGCTTTGTGGCAGGCGCCTGTAGTCCCAGCTACTCGGGAGACTGAGCCAAGAGAATCGCTTAAGCCCAAGAGTTTGAGGTTGCTCTGAGCTATGATGCCAAGGCACTCAACCCAGGGTGACAAAGTGAGACTCTGTCTCAAAAAAAACAAAAACTATCCCTTTTAGTTTACTGACTTTATGGTGAGCAAAATGCCACCACCTGTACAGTGGCTGTGCTATAAACAATTTGGCCTTAAAAGACATTGACATAGTCACAAACATCTACTCTGTGCCGGGCAGTGCATTACATATTGAGAGACAAAACTGAAGATGGTCGTTGCTCTCCCAATACTTAGCTTCAAAGGAGGGAGCATGTCCCAAAGAAAACAGATAAGCCAGGTGGCGCCTGTGGCTCAGTGAGTAGGGCGCCGGCCCCATATACCAAGGGTGGCCAGTTCAAACCCAGCCCTGGCCGAACTGCAACAAAAAAATAGCCGGGCGTTGTGTTGGGCGCCTGTAGTCCCAGCTGCTCGGGAGGCTGAGGCAGGAGAATCGCCTAAGCCCAAGAGCTGGAGGTTGTTGTGAGTCCTGTGACATCACAGCACTCCACCGAGGGCGGTAAAGTGAGACTCTGTCTCTACAAAAAAAAAAAAAAAAAAAGACAACAGGTAAGCCAATAAAATAACAGATGGCAACCAGTGCTAGGGGATAACGTGGAGGCTGCTTATAGGAGGTGCGACAAAGATGTCCGGTTGGCCCCAATAGCTCATCTTCTTTTTTTTTGAGACAGTCTCACTCTGTCACCCTGGGTAGGGTGCCCTGGCATCATGGAATCCTCACAGCCACATCCAACTCTTGGACTCAAGTGATCTTCTTGCCTAAGCCTCTTGAATAGATGGACTATAGGCGCCAACCACAACACCTGACTATATTCTTTTGTTTGTTTGTTTGTTTGTTTGTTTGTTTAGAGGCGGGGTCTAGCTCTTGCTCAGGCTGATCTCAAACTCCTGAGATCAAGCTATCCACCTGCCTCTGCCTCTTAGAGTGTTGGGATTACCAGTGTGAGCCACTTTGCCCAGCCAGGAGGGAAGCTGAGGCTCTAAAATGGCACTATCCAGTGGAAACATGACATACGTAATTTAAAGTTTCTAGAACAAAAAAACTTTGAAGGAAAAAAGAAAGAAAGTTTCTGGGTTGGCACCTGTACTTCAGCGGCTTGGGCACCAGCCACATACACCAGAGCTCACAGGTTGGAACCCAGCCTGGGGCCGCTAAATAACAATGATAACTACAACCGAAAAATAGCTATGCATTGTGGCAGGCGCCTGTAGTCCCAGCTACTTGGGAGGCTGAGGCAAGAGAATCACTTAAGCCCAAGAGTTTGAGGTTGCTGTGAGCCTTGATGCCACAGCACTCTACCGAGGGTGATATAATAACACTCTGTCTCAAATAAATAAATAAATAAATAAGAAAGAAAGAAAAAAAGAGTGGGCAGCACCTGTGGTTCAGTGGGTAGGGCGCCAGCCCCCTATACCAAGAGTGGTGGGTTCAAACCCGGCCCCAGGCAAACTGCAACAAAAAAATAGCCGAGCATTGGGACAGGCGCCTGTAGTCCCAGCTACCCAGGAGACAATTGCCTAAACCCAAGAGCTGGAGGTTGCTGTGAGCTGTGACGCTACAGCACTCTACCAAGGGCGACAAAGTGAGATTCTGTCTCTAAAAAGAAAGAAAGAAAGAAAAAGAAAAAAGAAAGTTTCTAAACCCATATGTGTTATTTTGTTTTATATAAGGCCATAAAAGTAACTTAAAATTTTCTAGTAGCCACATTTATGATGAAACAAGTCGAAATAATTTTAGCAATGTATCTTGTTTAACCCAATATATGCATAATGCTATCATTTCAACTTGTAATTAATATAAATATAATATAATTAATGTAATAAATTACCGATGAGAGACTTTGCGTTTTTGTTTGTGTGAAATCTTCGAAGTCCAGAGTAGGTTTGATGCTTATATCACGTGTCAGTTTTGTCTAACTACCTTTCAAGTGCTCAGTGGCCACATGCAGCTGCTGGCCTGCACAGCAGCTCTGGAGGACTGAAGGAGTCAACCAGAAAGGCTACAAAAGCATTTTAAATCAGATTGAGCTGAGGACCAAGTGGGTGGGACTGGGTCTGAGTACTGTAAATCCTCACCTCATAGAATCTCAACAAACACAAAGCCAGGTAGGTGTGTGGTGGTGCATGCCTGTAATCCTAGATATTTCAGAGTCCAAGGCAGAAGGATCACTTAAACCCAGGAGTTTAAGGCAGCCTGGGCAACATAGCAAGACCCTATCTCAAAAAAAAAAAAAAAAAATTCTCCTCAGCGCTATAGCTCAGTGAACAGGGCACCAGCCACATACACCAAGGCTGGCGGGTTCGAGCCTGGCCCGGGCCTGCTAAACAACAATGACAACTGCAACCAAAAAACAGCTGGGCATTGTGGCATGCACCTGTGGTCCCAGCTACTTGGGAGGCTGATGCAAGATAATCACTTAAGCCTAAGAGTTGGAGGTTGCAGTGAGCTGTGATGCCACAGCACTCTACCAAGAGCAACATAGTGAGACTATCTCAAAAAAAAAAAAAAAAAATCTTTAGCAATAAACACAGTAGGGGGCTGTCGTACTTTAACTTAATATTTTGAAAGCTCCTTGAATAATATTCAAATTTCAAATTTCTCTTCTTTCTCTAGTAAGTGTAATACTAGAGTTCACCACTATGGGGGATGAATCTTTCTAGGCTCAAAACCCTGTTCTGTTTCATACTGCTATTGGACCTTGGAAAACTTAATCTCTCTGTGCCGCAGTGTTGGTTTGGTTTTTTGTTCTTTTTTCATCTCTAAAGGGGTCGTGATAATAACAGAACTTATCTCAGAGGTTTTGGCAGCACTTAGGCCAGGGCTAGGCCTTTATTTTAAATCATAACTATGTGCATTAATGCATTTATGGGGTACAATGTGCTGATTTGATACACAATGTGGAATGCTACGCTAAACTGATTAATGTAACAATCTCCTCCCTTACTTAGGGCTGGGCCTTTAGACATGGGCTATAAACCTGGAATTATTTTCAGTTCCTAAATGATGACATGGAAGAAGAAACAGGAGGGCTGGGCACCGTGGCTCATGCCTTGTAATCCTAGCATTCTGGGAGGCCGAGGCAGGTGGATTGCTTGTGCTCATGAGTTCAAGACCAGCCTGAGCAAAAGCAAGATCCTGTCTCTATTAAAAATAGAAAAACTGAGGCAAGAGGATCGCTTGAGCCCAAGTAGGAGATTGCTGTGAGCTCTGCCACCACAGCACTCTACCTAGGATGACAGCTTGAGACTCTGTCTCAAAAAAAAAAAGAAGGAACAGTTAGGAGATAAATCTATTGCCAGCTGAGGCTCACACAGGAGAGGGAAGAAGGGAGGCAAATGATCCAAGAATGCAATTCATTTAAAGTCATGCCATAAGGAAGTGGGTGGCAGTGCAGATACAAAAGCAAACTGGAAAAAGTAGCCACAAAGAAAGATAAATCAGGAAATAGATGGGCACAAACAGAGGAGTAATGGCCACTGTGTCTTGCTTCCTTGCAAAGTTTGGAAACACAAATGCTTATAGGAGCGGGGCTGTTTTTGCAAGTGAGAGAAGCAGTCAGAGTGCCTGACTACAGAGTACAGTGGGGTCTGTGGCAGCAGGTCTCTCAGAGCAGGCAGCTGATGTGCATGTCCCTGTTAAGTACAGAAGGTAAGAACAAGTGTGACCTTGGACAGGTTGCTTAAACCTTCTGTGCCTCAGTTTCCTCATCTCTTATATTGGGATAATAATAACTATTTAAAAGAGTGAATGCAAGTGAATCACTTAAAATAGTGCCTGGTACATAATAGACATTCAAGAAGTATTAGCTAGCCAGGCACAGTGGCTCACACCTATAATCCTAGCACCCTGGGAGACCGAGGCAGGTGGATTGCCTGAGCTCACAGGTTCAAGACCAGCCTGAGCCAAAGAAAGACTATCTTTAAAAATAGCCAGGTGTTTGGTGGCACCTGTGGCTCAGTGAGTAGGGCGCCGGCCCCATATACTGAGGGTGGTGGGTTCAAACCCAGCCCTGGCCAAACTGCAAGAAAAAAAAATAGCCGGGCATCGTGGCGGGCGCCTGTAGTCCCAGCTACTCAGGAGGCTGAGGCAAGAGAATCACCTAAGCCCAAGAGCTAGAGGTTGCTGTGAGCTGTATGATGCCGTGGCACTCTGCCGTGGGTGATAAAGTGAGACTCTGTCTCTAAAAAAATAAATAAATAAATAGCCAGGTGTTGCAGTGGGGCGTGTAGTCCCAGCTACTCAGGAGTCTGAGGCAAGACAATTGCTTGAGCCTAAGAATTTGAGGTTGCTGTGGTGACAAAGTGGAAAAAAAAAAAAGTATTAGCTACCATTACTATTCTCATTGCTATAGTTGCCTTGTAGGAATAGGGGTGGTGGACCATGAATGCTACGAGCTAGTTTTTTCCTCTTTCTTTTCAAGACAGTTTCACCCCATTGCCCCATGCTGCAGTGCCATGGCCTCAGCCTACCTCACAGCAACCTCAAACTTCTGGGCTAGAGTGATCCTCCTGCCTCAGCCTCCCAAATAGGTGGGACTACAGACACACACCACAATGCTTGGTTAATTTTTCTTTCTTTCTTTCTTTCTTTTTTTTTTTAGTAGAGATGGAGGGGTCTCACTCTTGTTCAGGCTAGTCTTGAACTCCTGAGCTCAAGCAATCCTCCTGCTTTGACCTCCCAGAGTGCTAGTAAGCTAGTCTTAATACTGGCGTGATTAAGGACATTACCAGGGAATTTAGACAGATTTAATTATGCCGCAACCTCTTTGAGTTCAGTTTTCTCAGATGTGTAATAGATTAAGAATAATATTTCCATGCATCAACCAGATGTTTTTGGCTAGATGGAACAGAAATTGATTTTGATCATAAGATAATATATCACCTAGCAGAAAACCCAGAAGTGGGGTGACCCTCAGAAATCTGGGAGGTGAACTTGGTCAGCAAGGTCCCAGGAGCTTCCCACCTCTCTATTCAAGGTTCACCTTTAAGCTAAGGTTTTTTTTTCATGGTTGCTAAATGCTTCTCGTTGTAGTTGCGACCACATGTGTTGTTCATATTCCGTGAGCAATAAAGGGTCCTGCTCCATCACGAAATAACATTCCTTCCTCATAGTATAAGTGACCCAGTTTAAGTCTCAAACCCACCAGTAGGCTGAGAACTCATTCAGAGGGAGATGCTGCAAGCTGATTGCGTTAGGCCTGGATTTTTTTTAACCAATCACAGGGAGGGAAATAGGATCACCATATTTGGACCAATCAGAGCTGGGGGTGGGGTTGCGGCCCCCTCCCCCCCCCCCCTTGGTCACCTGGGCTACTTGCAGGAATTTGGTCTCTGGTAAGAAAATCCAGAGTGGATGCCCAGTACGCAATCCACTGTGTCCCTACACTGCCTCTGGGGGTTGAGCAAAAAGATTAAATAAGAAAATATCTTTAAAGCACTTAGCACTCTGCCTCACACCTATTATTAAGCTTATCTGGGTTGTTAGTAGGAGCTGAATTGAGTGCAGGCAACCTGCTAAATTGGTTTCCAGAGGAGAGAACAGAGAGTACCAGAGGGATTGATTTTTATATATATACAGTTAAAAGAGAAAATGTATAAATATTCTTAACCATTTGCCAGCTCTCAGGTACCTTGTAGACACACTCAGAGACTAATACAGTCAGGACGCAGTGCTTCAGATTAATCTGAAATAACATCTAGAAAAAAGTAATAGAAGGAAACAAATGAAGTGACTGGTCCTAGACGGCAAACAGGGTGCCTTAAAGGGAAGGTCATACAGCTTGAGCTTTGGGGTCCTGACCTGTCCCTTCCTAAGCCCTGGGAGGGATCCCAGCAATTTGTTGTTTGTTTCAATTGCTGTGTGTGTAAGTTATACATTTGTATCCCTTTGATGCGTTAGCTCACCAAACTGACCCAAGTCAGTCCTTGGGTCAAATCCAGACTGCTGCTTGTTTCCTAGCAATTTTATGATCATAAGGAAGACCTCTCCAAAATCACATGAAGTGGAGGCGCCACAAAACACAACTCTCACCTTTGAGTGCAAACCCAAAGACGGTGGCCAGAAGGCAATTAGTTGATTGGTGAAGTCTCTCGGAACTTCAGGAGTAAATAAGAGCTTTTTCTCTCTCTCTCCCTTTTTTTCTTTTTCTTAAACAGAGTCTCACTTTGTCACCCTCGGTAGAGTGCCATGGCATCCTAGCTCACACAGCAAACTCTTGGGTTCAAGCGATACTCTTGCCTCAGCCTCCCAAATACCTGGGACTACAGGTGCCCGCCACAATGGCCGGTTATTTTTTGTTTTTTGCAGGTTTTTTTTTTTTTTTTTTTTTTTTTGGCCAGGGCCAGGTTTGAACCCGCCACCTCCGGTATATGGGGCCAGCACCCTACTCCTTGAGCCACAGGCGCGGCCCAACGCCCGGTTATGTTTTAGAGATGGGGGGGGGTCTTGATCTTCCTCAGGCTGGTCTTGAACCTGTGAGCTCAGGCAGGCCACCCGCCTCGGCCTCCCAAGTGCTGGAATTACAGGCATGAGCCACTGAGCCGGGCCTCCTCTCTCTCCCTCTTTCCTTTTTTCTGCTCTGTGAGTCGCTGCCTGGCTTTATTTGCATGGATAATCTCTCCGTGCAGCAGAAACAACTGCCTGTGGTGGCTTCAGAGTTCCAGTTCAGACTTCAGCTTGAAAAGAGAACGTTTAAAAAGAGAGAGAACGTTTGCGTTCCAACATCGCGCTGCCCATCCTGGAGAAGATTCTGATTGGTCCAGCCTGGGTCACATGCCTGTCATGTGAGCCAATCCGATGGCCAGGAGGATGGACTACTCTGGCCCGTAGGAGCCTATGGAGAGATCAGCACCCACAGTTCAGGAAGTTACCCCGAGGAGGTTGGAGAAAGAGAGATGGAAAGGTACATTGGTCAGCTACACAGTCCGTACACGAAGGGACTGCCAACGCTCCCTGGCATGTTATCACTGACAGTACTGTGACCCAGAGAAGGTACATTTTAATTTACACGGGTTTTGCCACATTTGCACAATAGATCTATCAGCATTATGAAACCATAGACCTGATGAAAAACAATTCTACGTCCACCTTCCCACTGTTGTGTGGAGCAGGAAGAAATTATTGACCACGCACCGATACACATTCACTGTTCTGGGCCTTGTAACCCAGAAAAACGGGAACAGCCTGGAGTCAAACTGTCTAGCAGGACGCGTGTAGGGCCCCTGAAAGGGATTTATTTATGTTATTTATTTATTTATTTTGAGACAGAGTCTCACTTTGTCACCCTCGGTAGAGTGCTATGGCGTTACAGCTCACAGCAACCTCAAACTCTTGGGCTCCAGAAATTCTCTTCGTCAGCCTCCCGAGTAGCTGGAATTACAGGCGCCACCACAGCGCCTGGCTACATTTTTTTTTTTTTTTTTTTTTTTTTTGGTTGCAGTTGTCATTGTTGTTTTAATTGGCCTGGTCTAGGTTCAAACCCGCCAGCCTCTGTGTATGTGGCCGCACCCTACCCACTAAACTATGGCCGCTGCCCAGGGATTTCTTTTAATATATGCACAGAGCCTTCTCCTTGTGGAAGCAACTCTTACTGATGCCAGAGCTGCTTTCCTAGAATAGCTACGTTTGGGAGGGTGGAGGTGGGTATATTCTCATCCATCAACCACAAAGAATCAAACTTCATTTTCATCACTACCTCCAGGGAACCCTTTCCTCTCTCCCTGCCCCCACCCCCACCTTTGTAAACTGGATATAGTCCAAATCTCACCTCCCTGGGGTGTTCTGCAAAAGTCTCTCCCTGAGGACACAGGAGTATGACAGCTGTGCCCAAATGCTTCCTCTGTTGTTAGGGATCTGCAGAGTCAAGAATGCAGCTATCTTAAGCAAAAGGGAGGATGTGCTGCGAGGATAACGGGCATCTTGCAGACCCTAAAGGCCTCAGGAGGGTCCAGAAATGGAAAGCCACCAGACACAGGCAGAGCAGACTTGCATCTCTCGAGGCTCTTGGCTCTGTTTCTCTCTGCAGGTCAGATTCATTCTTCTCTTCTCTCTCCAGCCTGATTTCCTCTGCTCTCTGGAGCACTGTGAGGACTGTGGCAGCAGCTCAGAGCTCAGTCCTGAACATGCAGTGTCTTTCTCTCCATCTGTCTCTCTGTGGCCTGGTAGAGGATAGAGGACAGCCACGGATGGCTGAGCCATTTCTGCCCTGCACATGGCCCTGTAAGCAAGGGGGCGCTTGGAGGTGAATCCCAGCCCCTTGTTTGCTTGTCAAACCTTCTACTTTCACCCACAGCAGGGGTTATGGTCTAGCTCACACAAAGCCACTGTTGTATGGGTCAGCAGCACCCAGAATGAACTGTTATCTGGACTCAGCTTCCAACCACGGCCCCTTGACTTTCCTTCAAGGAGCAACTCTTGCAGCTTTTTCCCAGTTACGTGTGGCTTGGATGGTGTAGTCAATGTAGTAAAGGGTAAGATTATGCCAGAACTAGTATCGTTTTGGAATGTGAATTTGGGCCCTACTTGCCAGCAATAGTGCCTAGAGAGGCTTTTAAATCCTGCCTCCTGATCCTTGAGGCTGCTCTTGTTCTTTTCTGAGGTCTAGGCTGTTCTGATTTTCTTTTTAATTATTTCATCTATCTTCTTTCCTTCCAACAAATGCAATTTTTTTCCTTTGAGACAGAGTCTCTCTATGTCACCCTGGGTAGAGTGCTATGGCATCACAGCTCACAGCAACCTCAAACTCTTAGGCTCCAGCGATTCTCCAGCCTCCACCTCCCAAGTAGCTGAGATTACAGGCACCTGCCACAATGCCCGGCTTTTTTTTTTTTTTTTTTTTTTTTTTTTTTTTGGTTACACCCATCATTGTTGTTTGGCAGGCCCGGGCTGGATTCGAATCCACCAGCTCAGGTGTATGTGGCTGGTGCCTTAGCCCCTTGAGCCACAGGCGCTGAGCCCCGGCTATTTTTTTGTTGTTGCGATTGTCATTGTTGTTTAGCTGGCCCAGGCTGGATCTGAACCCACCAGCCTCAGTGTATGTGGCTGGTGCAGTAACCGTGCACCCACTGTGCTGTGGATGCTGAGCCTGCATTTTTTTTTTTAAAACAGAGTCTCACTTTGTTACTCCGGTTAGAGTGCCATTGCATCATAGCTCACAGCAATGTCAAACCCTTTGGGCGGGCGCAGCTACTAGGGAAGCTGAGGCAAGAGATCCTCGTGAGTAGCTGGGACTACTGGTGCCTGCCACAATGCCCAGTTACTTTTTTAGAGAGGGAGTCTCGATAATCTTCTGGTCTCAAACTCCTGAGCTCAAGCAATTCACCCGCTTTGGCCTCTCAAAGTGCTAGGATTACAGATGTGAGTCACTGAGCCGGCCTTTCATTTTTGTTTTTAAGATAGATCTTGTTCAGTTACTCCAGGATAAAGTGCCATGATGTCATCCTAGCTCACAGCAACCTCAAACTCTTGGGCTCAAGTGATGCTCCAGTTTCAGCCTCCTAAGTAGCTGGGACTATAGGTGCCTGTCACAACTCCAGATGAATTTTTTTTCTTTTTTTCTTTTTTTCTTTTTTTTGGAGACAGAGTCTCACTATGTCACCCTCAGTAGCGTGCTGTGGCATCACAGGTTACAGCAACCTCAAACTTTTGGGCTTAAGCGATTCTCCTGCCTCAGCCTCCCTATTAGCTGGGATTACAGGCACCCGCCACAACGCCTGACTATTTTTTGTTGTAGTTGTCATTGTTGTTCTGGCTGGCTTGGGCTGGGTTCAAACCGGCCAGCCTCAGTGTACGTGGCTGGCGCAGTAACCACTGTGCGACAGGCACCAAGCCACCTAACGAATTTTTCTATTTTTAGTAGAGATGGAATCTTGCTCTTGCTCAGGCTGATCTCAAACTCCTGAGCTCAAGCAGTCCTCTCGCCTCAGCCTTCCAAAGTGTCAGAATTATAGGTGTGAGCCACTATGTCTGGCTGAATGCCTCTTCCTTCCTTCCTTCCTTTCCTTTCCTTTCCTTTCCTTTTCTTTCTTTTTCTTTCCTTTCTTCCTTCCTTCTTTGCTTCCTTCCTTCTTTCTTTCTTCTGTTCTCCTTCCCTTTCCCTTTCCCTTTCCCTTTTGCCTTGCCTTGCCTTTCCTAAGATAAAGTATGGGCTGGGCACCTGTAGCTCACTGGATAGGGTGCCAGCCACATGCACCAGGGCTGGTGGGTTAAAACCCAACCTGGGCCTGCTAAAAAAAATAAAAAATAATAGCCGGGTCTTGTGGCTGGTGCCTGTAGTCCCTGCTACTCAGGTGGCTGAGGCAAGAGAATTACTCGAGCCCAAGAGTTTGAGGTTGCTGTGAGCTATGACGCCATAGCACTCTACTGAGGGTGACAAAGTGAGACTCTGTCTCAATAATAATTAAAAAAAGATAAAGTTGTAGGTTCTTTATAATTAAAGGACTCTAACTTATAAGAACAATAAGAAACACATATTGAGCATTACCATATTCCAGACACTTTTCAACACACTCTACAGGCAAAGTCATTTACTTTTCACAGCACCCTTACGGAGTGGGGGTGAAGGGTTCTACTATAATCATCCCCATTTCACAGAGGTGAAAACTGAGGCCCAGAGAGGTTTGGTAACTTGCTTTGGATCACCCAGGTGTTAAGGAGTCGAGCTGGGATTTGGACACAGACATCCTGGTTCCAGTATCCACATTCCTAATCATTCCCTTATTTTGTCTCAATTCCAAATTCTCAGAGAAGGGATTTCCCTTTGCGCAAAATGAATCAGATGTGCATGCTTAGTCCAATAAATGGCTCAGGGACATGGTGTACAAACATGGCTGCCACAAACTCTTTGCTAAGGGTGAAAGGACTCTTTAGTGATGCTTTCCAAGTATTTCCTGTTCTCCTTTCCTTTCCTTTTTTTTTTTTTTTTTGTTTGTTTGTTTGTTTGTTTGAGATAGAGTTTTACTATGTCACCCTGGGTAGAGTTTCATGGTGTCACAGCTCACAGCAACTTCAAACTCTTGGGCTTAAGCGATTCTCTTGCCTCAGCCTCCCAAGCAGCTGGGACTACAGGTGACTGCCACAACACCTGGCTATTTTTTTGTTGCAGTTGTTTAGCAGGCCAGGGCCAGGTTCGAACCCGCCATCCTCAGTTTATGTGGCTGGCGCTGTAACTATTGTGCTATGGGCACCAAGCCTATTCTCCTTTTCTGGGCATGCAGTGGGATGACACTACCTGCCCCTAGTGAGTGTGTATGGGGTGGTGCCTGTGGCTCAAGGAGTAGGGCGCCAGCCCCATATACCAGAGGTGGTGGGTTCAAACCCAGCACCGGCCAAAAAACAAACAAACAAAAAACTGCCTAATGAGTGTGTGGGCATTCAAGATAGTGGAAGCATCACAGCATGTAATTGCTCATGTGAGACATTCATTTTGGCAATGTTGGCCCAGGTGACTGAATCACAAGTAGGAGCAGAGCTTCTAACACCTGGCACAGGACATGTAGCATGAACAAGAAATAAACCTTTGTTGTTTTAGGTACACCCCGCCCACTGAGCTCTGGGTGTTGTTTGTTTCTGCAGCATCACTTGACCCATCCTGGCTGATACAGTTAAAGGAATCACCTTCACAAGGTGCCCACCCTGGATAGTCAGACCCAACGTCAACTGCTCTGTACCAGTGTTAGTTCCCTACTGCCACTGTAACAAATCACCCAAAACAGTGGCTTACACAGCACACATTTATCATCTTATAGTTCTGGATGTCTGAAGCCTCACCTGGCTAAAATCAGCACATCTGCAGGGCTGCATTCCTTGCTAGAGGCTCTAGAAGAAAGTCTGTTTTCTTGCCTTTTCCACCTCTACAAGGTCGACCACATTCCTTGGCTCTTGGTTCCTTTCATCTTCAAAGCCAGCAGTGCCTGGCCAAGTATTTATCACCATCTTCTATCCACTTTGCCTTCCTTTTCCTTCTTTGTGATTACTTTGGTCCTACTAGATAATCTGATAATAACTCCCCCCCCTTTTTTGGGGGGGACTGAGTCTCACTCTCTTGCCCAGGCTAGAATGTAATGGTGTCAGCCTAGCAAACTGCAACCTCAAATTACTGGGCTCAGTGATCTTCCTGCCCCAGCCTCCTGAGTAGCAGGGACTACAAGCAAGCACTGCCATGCCCAGCTAACTTTTCTGTTTTTTGTAGGAATGGGATCTTGCGATTGCTCAGACTGGTGTCAACCTCCTGAGCTCGAGGATCCTCCTGCCTGAGCTTTCCAGAGTGCTAGGATTATAGGCCTGAGCCAATGTATCCAGCCTAATAATCCCCATATTAAAGTGAGGTGATTATCAACCTTCATTCCTGCTTACCATGGAACATATTCACAGGTTCTGGGAAATGGCATGCAGATACTTTTTTTTTGAGACAGGATTTTGCTCTGTCACCCAGACTGGAAGATAGTGGTGTGATCACAGCTTACTGCAACCTGAAACTCCGGGGTTCAAGCGATCCTCATAGTTCAGCCTCCTGAGTAGCTGGGACTGCCGCACGTGCTACCACACCCAGCTAATTTTATAAAAAAAATTTTTTTGAGAGATGGGGATCTCACTATGTTGCCAAGTTTGATGTTAAAACCCCTAGCAATCTCCTCACCTGGCCTCTCAAAGTTCCGGGATTATGGTCATGAGCTGCAGAGTGCGACCTGGACGTAGATGTCGTTGAGGCCTCATGATTCTGCCCATCAGAGCATCCCCTGAGGAAGTCAGTAACTGGAGCAGTGATATACATCTGCTCATTTCCACCACTTTTAGATGCATGTGATCATCACAATAGTGGAAGAAACAAAAGTAAGCAAGATCTTTTAGAGACATCCCTGACCTCTACAGAGAGAGGGAGCCAACAGGTATTGAACGTACTATCTGCTTTATCTTCTCACCTGTTGACTTGCCTGGATAGCTACCTGAACGGGTAATCATCAGACCTCTGGACCTACAAACAAATCTGAACATTAACAGTAATATAAATCTGGCCTGGCGCCTGTAGCTCAGCCACATGCACCAGAGCTGGCAGGTTCAAATCCAGCCCGGGCCTGCCAAGCAACAATGACAACTACAACCAAAAAAAAAAAAAAAAATAGTTGAGAGTTATGGTGGGCACCTGTAGTCCCAACTACTTGGGAGGCTGAGGCAAGAGAATCGCTTAAGCCCAGGAGTTGGAGGTTGCTGTGAGCTGTGATGCCGCAGCACTCTACCCAGGGTGACAGCTTGAGGCTCTGTCAAAGAAAGAAAGAAAGAAAGAAAGAGAGAAAGGGAGGGAGGGAGGGAGGAAAAGAAATAGTAATACAAATCTGACAAGTAAGTTTTCAAATTCAGCTAGAAAAAGTGCTACACACCTCATTGCTGAATATCACTACAGTCAGCTTAGAGGTACCCCTGTTGGTCTTCTGGCGACAAAAGTGATATTTAGCAATGAGGTATGGAGCACTTTTTTCAGAATTAGTTTGTGAACTTAATTGTTAGACCTCATAAGATAACAGCTGATGGCCATTCCAGAAAAAGAGTTCCAAAACTGCTTTGAAGGGTGGACTAGGTGCTGGCATCAGTACATAGCTGCCTAAGGGGACTACTGCAAAAGTGTCCGTAGTGATGTTCAGCAATGAGGTATGTAGGACTTTTACCTAGGATGAGTTCTCAAACTTAATTGTCAGACCTCCTAAAACCTGCCCTGTTTGGGATGATGCCATGTTAAAAACAAGCCCAATGGGCTCTTAGCTCAGTGAGTAGGACGCCAGCCATGGTGGGTTCAAGCCAGCCCCGGCCTGCTAAACAACAGTGATAGCTGGGCATTGTGGTGGGCACCTGTGTTCCCAGCTACTGGGGAGGCTGAGGCAAGAGAATGGCTTAAGCCCAAGAGTTTGAGGTTGCTGTGAGCTGTGACGCCACAGCACTGTACCGAGGGCAATATAATAAGACTCTGTCTACAAAAAAAAAAAAACAAAAAAAACCCAAGCCCAACAGTCCATGGATCCCAACTGTGGTCTCTGATCACCCCAGGCCCATGTATCAAATCCCCACCAGTTCCCCTTCCCAGCTACTGCAAATTGCATCTTTGCAGTTGAAAGGGTGTCCTATAAAAGTCGCTGTTGGGAAGAAAGGACAAGTGCGGTCTCACCAACAACTCTGCCAGGGCAAGAGGGGTCCTGGGGGGGTGGCTCCCTGTTCTTCATACTGACAGAAACCTGCCACCTGTTCAGTCAGGGTGCCCTGTCCATGAACCTGGTGCTTAAGCCCTCAGATAGCCCTGAGTTCAAATCCCGGCTCTGCCACTTGCTAATATGGATTGACTTTAGATGGATTATCTGTTTCTTCCTCTGAGAAATGGAGATGACCATTATAATACAGTCTCCTGGGAATGTTGTAAGGGTAAAAATGCAATTTTCATGCAAATTTGCCTAGTAGACTCTAAATAAATGTTTGCTCTTGCCTTTACTGTGCTATCAATAGGAGTGATAGGAAATTAACAATGCAGACATTTTCTAGATCAGGTGATCCTATCAGCTGATACAAAGGTAAATAAAGAGAGAAAAGCATTTATGCCCACAGCCTAAGACCCACCTTTATTTCTCAGAGCCAGTGTGTGTGTATGGGTAGGAGTGGAGCTGGTGAACACTGTGGAGTTGGGACCCAGGAATCCGCATGTTCTAAAATTCCCCAGGGATTCTTGTGCTTACTAAATATAAGAACTATTCTCTCTGTAGAGAACCTCAGTAGGGAAAGGGAAATGACAACCCATGTCTAAGATGGTCCTTTTCTTTTCTTTCTGTTTTTTTTACATATTAGGTATCCCCAAGAACTTCAGTCCTTTTCCCTCTGGCAGCAGCCGGCTGAGAGGAAGCTGAGCCCTGGGTCTGAATCAGCTCCCATCGGGCCGATGTCTGGATTGCCTGGGTGTTTTGTGGTTTCCATGAGGGAAGCCAGTCACCTTCCCAGCTGGTCACAGTCCCTAAGGAAAAGGTCACCGGGAGGCTCTATGACCTGCATCCAGCCTAACAAGGTGACAGCCAGGCTAGAAGATATCGGATATCAGAGACACGGTGTGCAGAGGGAGCAAGGAGGCCACCTACTGAGCGTGCACCATGCGGAGGTCTGTGTCACCTGCGGGTGGCTCCTGGGTTGAGGAACTCCACCCCTGCAGTTTTTCCCTGGGAAACGTTAATTCTTTGCCCTATTGTGCTCCTGGGAGATACTGCTGTTTTCCCTTCACCTGAGGTTGGCTTGCATTGATGTTAAGAGTGTGGACTCGAGCCAGTTCCACCCCCGGCTCTGCAGTGTGATGTCAGGCAGGCTACTGAACCCCTCTTGCTTCAGTTATTTCATCTGTAAAATGGAGATCATAGGGCCTGCATCTCAATGGGTCAGAGTGAGGACTGAAGGTCAGGGGCCAGAGCACTCACTCCCTGTGGTATGGCAAGTATAAAGTAAGTGTTTTGAGGTATAGTTGTTGCTGGGACAATTGTTTTCCAAGCACTTCTAAGATCTCTGAGCCCCGGCTGCAACTGGTAAGCTCATGACATAATCTTCATAAAAATCCAATAGATCCTGGACCCAGTGGATGGTCATGGGTATGCAACATCATGAATGTACTTAAAGTGGTCTTGAAACTGGACAATTTTGTGTTAGGTGTATTTTACTACAATTTACTGCTGTGTTGGCTTGGCGCCCATAGCACAGTGGTTATGGCACCAGACAACCTGGCCCGGGCCAGCTGAACAACAATGACAACTGCAACAAAAGTAGCTGGACTCTGTGGCGGGCGCCTGTGGTCCCAGCTACTCAGGAGGCTGAGGCAAGAGAATCGCGTAAGCCCAGGAGTTGGAGGTTGCTGTGAGCTGTGACACCACAGCACTCTACCCAGGGTGACATGGTGAGACTCTGTCTCAAAAAATAATAATAATAAATAAAATTTACTGCTATGATCACCTTGTTACAAATGAGAAGGAGACTGAGGCTCACTCCAGGCTGAGAGCTGGGAGTGGCAGAACTCAGACTTCCCCCCAGTGTACCTGACACAGTCATGAGTGCAGAGACCCAGGGCAGCTCTTCGTCCTTTTATTCTTACATTCGGCACACCTGGGCTCAAGCAATTCTCCTGTCTTCACCTCCCAAGTAGCTGGGACGACAGGCGCCCACCACAATGCCCGGCTATTTTTTGGTTGCGGCCGTCATTGTTGTTTGGTGGGCCTAGGCTGGATTCGAACCCAGCAGCTCAGGTGTATGTGGCTGGCACCTCAGCTGCTTGAACCACAGGCCCCAAGCCCCTTCTCTCCTTTCCTTTCTTCCTGATGTTCCTTTTAGAGCCCTTACTACATGCTGTGTACTTTTTGAAAGTTAGGCCAGGCACAGCAGCTCACACCTGTAATCCTAGCACTCTGGGAGGCTGAGGTGGGTGAATTCCTTGAGGTCAGGAGTTCAAGACCAGACTGAGTAGGTGAGTGAGACCCTGTCTCTACTAAAAATAGAAAAAATAGCCTATATTCCCAGCTACTTAGGAGGCTGAGGCAAGAGGATTGCTTGAGCCCAAGAGTTTGAGGTTGCTATGAGCTGTGGTGGCGCCACAGGATTCTACCTGGGGTGACAGAGTGAAACTCTGCCTTAAAAAAAAAGCTAAAAGGTACAGGCGATTGCACTAATGTACACAGCTATGATTTAACAATAAAATAAAATAAAAAAGCTAAAGGTACATGAAACATACAATAGTGGGTGTGACTGGTAGATCTTTTGTATGATATACATACTTTTATCTGACAATGTGAATGTTACTTTTTTTGCATCATTATTATAGCTCAATATTTCATTGCAGCAATCATCTGATTTCTTTTCCGATTGTATTTATGTTTGTTTGTTCTTTATGAGGTTTTTGTTTCTAGTCCTTATCTTAAACATTGTTATTGTTATTAAATTTTAAGCCTCTTTACTTCTGTGAAGGCAAAAATTGGAAACCAAATAAACACATGTACATGTATAGAGAAAATTAAAAAAAAAAGAAATTCTTTTTGATATAACATGTAAAGCCCTATTTTATTCATTTTCTAATCACTTTTTCTTTACCTGTTTTTATTTGTTTGTTTGTTTGTTTGAGACAGAGTCTCACTTTGTAGCCCTCAGTAGAGTGCTATGGCATCACAGCTCGCAGCAACCTCAAACGCTTGGGCTTAAGCAATTCTCTTGCCTCAGCCTCTCAAGTAGCTGAGACTACAGGCACCCATAACAACCCGGCTGTTTTTTGGTTGTAGTTGTCATTGTTGTTTGGCACCCCGGGCTGGGTGCAAATCCACCAGCTCTGATGTATGTGGCTGGCACCATAGCCGCCAAGCTAAGTTTTATTGAGGTATACTTTTTTTTCTTTTTTTAGAGATGGGTTCTTGGCCAGGCGCAGTGGCTCTTGCCTGTAATTCTAGCACTCTGAGAGACCAAGGAGGGTGGTTGCCTGAGGTCAGGAGTTCGAGACCAGCCTGAACAAGAGTGCGACCCGGTCTCTAAAAATAGCCAGGTATCATAGTGGGCACCTGTAGTCCCAGATACTTAGGAGGCTGAAGAAAGAGGATCACTTGAGCCTTAGAGTTTGAGGTTGGTGTGAGCTATGATGATGCCACAGCACTCTACCAAGGGTCACAAAGTGAGACTCTCTCTCAAAAAAAAACAAACAAACAAAAAAAAAAAACAGAGAGATAAGCTCTCACTCTGTTGCCAAGATTGGAGTGCAGTGGTGTGATCAAATCTCACTGAAACCTGAAAATCTTGGGCTCAAGGAATACTCCCACCTCAGCCTCTCAAGTAGCTAGGACTACAGGATCACACCAGCATGTTTGGCTTTTTGTGAGATAGGAGTCTTGCTATGTTACCCAGGCTGGTCTCAAACTCCTAATCTCAAGCAATCCTCTTGCCTGGGCCTCCTAAAGTCCTGGGATTACAGGCATAAGCCACTATGCCCAGTGAAGTATACTTAATAAACAAACATTGCACACATGTCTTATACAGTTGGCCCTCCATATCCGTGGGTTCTGCATCTGCAGATTTACTGAGATTGAAAATATTCAAAAAACAATAGAAAATAAAATAATAGGCTCAGTGGCCACAGCTCAGTGGGTAGGGCGCCAGCCACATATACTGAGGCTGGCGGATTTGAACCCAGCCCTGGCCTGCTAAATGACAATGACAACTGCAACCAAAAATAGCCTGGCGTTGTGGTGGGCGCCTGTAGTCCCAGCTACTCGGGAGGCTGAGGCAAGAGAAATGCTTAAGCCCAAGGTTGGAGGTTGCTGTGAGCTGTGATGTCACAGCACTCTACCAGGAGTGATAAAGTGAGACTCTGTCTCTAAAAAACAAACAACAACAACAACAAAAAAAAAACCCCAACCAACCAAACAAACAAAAAAACTCAGTGTACTACAGGTGAATTGAATCTAGTTATCCAACATTGCTATGTACTATAGCGTCACCATGAATACTGAATTGTAAACACCAATCCATTGTTCCTAGAGAAAATACAAGGTTAGGTACCTGCAAGCCTCAGGTCAATTTTTTTTTTTTTTTGAGACAGTCTCAAGCTGTCGCCCTGGGTAGAGTGCCATGGCATCAACAGCTTACAACCACCTCAAACTCCTGGGCCCAAATGATTCTCTTACCTCAGCCTCCCAAGTAGCTGGGACCTCAGGCACCTGCCACAACACCCAGCTATTTTTTAGCCTGGGCTGGATTTGAATCTGCCAGCTTCAGTGTATGTGGCTGGCACCCTAGTCACCTGAGCTACAGGTGCTAAGCCTCGGGTCACATTTTTGTCAACATTTCAAAACATATCCTTGTTTTATGTGTCTTTTTGTATTTTATATATACATACACACACATATATATTTTTTGTTTGTTTGTTTGTTTGTTTGTTTGAAACAAAGTCTCACTCTGTTGCCTGGGCTGGAACAGTGTGGTGTCAGCCTAGCTCACAGCAACTTCAAACTCCTAGGTTCAAACAATCTTCCTGCCTCAGCCTCCTGAGTAGCTGGGACTACTGGTACCCACCACAATGCCTGACTAGTCCATTTTTAGTAGAGGTGAGGTCTAATTCTTATCTGGAACTCCTTAGCTCAAGCTATCCTTCAGCTTTGGCCTCCTGAAGTGCTAAGGTTACAGGCGTGGGCCATATATATCAGGCCCGGCCTGATATTATTAATTCACTAAACTTAGGGCCAACAGAACTATAACTCATTCCTGAAAGAAGCTTCTCTAACACACACATTTTTTCTGTAAGGTACCTCACAGCCTTCTTGTGCTTAGGCACAGTAGAAGAGCATTTAGCACTGTGCTTGCAGGGAGTTTTAACAAAGTCACCAATGAAACATACAAAAATCCTAACATACAGTACTATACAGGCTGCAAAAAAGGACAGCGAGGGCCAGGCACAGTGGCTTATGCTATATTCTCATCAGGATGAGGATATAGGAGTCTGAGATTGAGTTTGAGGCTGAGTGGGAAGCAGAGACAGGAGGATTGCTTGAGGCCAGGAATTCCAGACCAGCTTGGGCCTAGGAGTTTGAGGTTGCAGTGAGCCATGATGACACCACTGCACTCTGGCCTGGACTGGTCTTGAACTCCTGTCCTCAAGGGATTGATCTTGCCATCTCAGCCTCCCAATATGCTAGGATTATAGGCATGAGCCACCGTACCCAGTCTAAAAATTTGCTTTAGAGATAGGTTCCCTCTGTGTTGCCCAGGCTGGAGTGCAATGGCATGATCATACTTGGGTCACTATGGAAATTTTGAGACAGACAATAATGGTACATTATTTCACTTCAAAGAAACACAGTGAAGAGGGTCCTTTCTGATTCACCCGTGTTACGTTTCAACTTCCTTGGCTTATTGGCATTGCTGGGAGGGCTTCCTTTGTTTCCATCCACGAGATATTAGTCTTTTGATTTCTTTGTATCTCAAAACTTTTTTTTTTTTTTTTTTTTTGAGATAGTCTTATTATCTTGCCCTCAGTAGAGTGCTATGGCGTTACACCTCACAGCAATCTCAAACTCTTGGGCTTAAGTGATTCTCATGCCTCCCAACTAGCTGGGACTGCAGATGCCCACCACAACGCCCGGCTATTTTTTTTTTTTTTTTTTTTTGGTAGAGACAGAGCCTCACTTTACTGCCCTCAGTAGAGTGCCACCGTGTCACAGCTCACAGCAACCTCTAGCCTCTGGGCTTAGGTGATTCTCTTGCCTCAGCCTTCTGAGTAGCTGGGACTACAGGCGCCCGCCACAACACCTGGCTATTTTTTAGTTGCAGTTTGGCTAGTGCTGGGTTCAAACCCACCACCCTCGGTATATGGGGCCGGCGCCCTACTCACTGAGCCACAAGTGCCGCCCCCAGCTATTTTTTTTATTCCAGTTGTCATTGTTGTTTAGCTGGCCTAGACTGGGTTCAAACCTGCCAGCCCCAGTGTATGTGGCTGGTGCCCTAACCACTGGGCTACAGGCACGGAGCTAGTATCTCAAAACTTTTGTAATGACCCATGCAACTCACTGTAATCTCAAACTCCTGGGCTCAAGTGATCCTCCTGCCTCAGCCTCCCAAAGGGCTGGGATTACAAACATAAGCCATAGTACCCAGCCATATTATGTATTATGCATTTATTTATTAATTTATCGAAGTATCAAACTGTATAGTAAAAGTTTGGTAGGCAGTACTTTGAAAAGGTGGACTCTTCAATAATACTTTTATTATTATTATTATTATTATTAAGGCAGAGTCTTACTTTGTCGCCCTTGGTAGAGTGCTATGGTGTCATAGCTCACAGTACCTCCAACTCCTGGGCTCAAGCGATTATCTTCCCTCAGCCTCCCAAGTAGCTGGGACTTCAGACACTTGTCACAATGCCCAGCTTTTTTTAGAGACGTGGTCTGGAACCTTTGAGCTCAGGCAATCCAGCCGCCTTGGTCTCCCAAGTGCTGGGATTTCAGGTGTGAGCCACCGCACCCGGCCCCAATCAGTTTGTCTATTTTTAGTAGAGATGGGGTCTCACTTTTGCTCAGGCTGGTCTCCAACTCCTGACCTTAAGCTATCCACCCATCTCAGCTTCCCAGAGTGCTGTGATTATAGGTGTGGGCCACCTCAGCTGGCCTCAATATTACTTTAGTTTAGCTTGTTCTTTTGTTCTCAGACTTCATGGCTTTTTGTAACCCTTTAAGTTATGCAAATGAAGTAAGGATTCCAGATCCAGCCTTTACACCACATGGGTGGGGATGGGTGGGGAGGTGGGAGGCCGCTATAAGTAGCTGAAGGTTGAGAAGACATGGACCACATCCCTTCTCTTTCGATGCTAGATCTCTGAGTAGACGAAAGGAAGCTCCCAGAGGCCGCAGGGAACCTGATTTTGTGAAATTCTCCATGTCGCCAGCAAAGCCCCGTCGTCGGAGATCAGCGCAGAGCTTTAAACCCAGAGGGAGACGCAAACCTGGGTCTGTTTCCAAGACCCTGAAGGAGTTTCCCAAGGAGATGCCCAGCACCAGCTTCCAATCCTTGTTGCTACTGAGTAAATTTGACTGGAGGGACTGCAGCAAAAAACAAGGTATTTTTTAAAATCGTATTTTCCAACTTCAGTGCTGGCTCATAAGAAAGTTATTAATTTTTTGGACACAGATGCCGTTAGCCACCTTAGAAAAAAATTTATCAGTGCTTCCGCTGGCTGGTTTCTTTTGGAGGGTTTTAAGTATGCAAGCACATCGTTTGCAAAGAAATGTTAAGCCTCTTCTTTTGTGGTTGAGCTTGTTGTTTCATTTCCTTACCTTTGATGATGTTCCTTGCCAGTGTATTGGAGTGGTGGAAATGGAGTTGGGCTTTTGAGCACCTACAGGAAGAAGGATGGATGTGGAAACAAAGGCTAGAGGCAGGGTGCACAGTTATGGTGATTGAGTTGTGATCTGATCCAGCAAGAATAAGGGCTAAAGGACTCCTATAGGAAGCTGAGGCCCCAGGATAGGCACAAATCCCAAGGTCATAATTATTGAAAATCCCTTAAATCCCTTTGTAACTTTTTTTTTTTTTTTTGAGACAGAGTCTCACTCCATTACCCAGGATAGAGTGCTGTGGCCTCAGCTCACAGCAACCTCAAACTACCACAGGTGCTTGCCACAGTGTGCACAGCTATTTTTAAGTACAGATGGGGTCTTGCTCTTGCTCAGGCTGGTTTCAAACTCCTCAGCTCCGGAACCTCCCAGAGTGCCAGCATTATAGGCATAAGCCACTGTGCCCGCCTCTTTTTTTTTTTTTTTTTTTTTGAGACAGTCTCACTTTATCACCCTGGGTAGAATGCTGTGGCGTCATAGCTCACAGCAACTTCAAACTCTTGGGCTCAAGCGATTCTCTTGCCTCAGCCTCCCAAGTAGCTTGGACTACAGGTACTCGCCACAATGCCCAGCTATTTTTAGAGGTGAGGTCTCCATCTGGCTCGGGCTGGAATCTGGCTAATCCACCCACCTCGGCCTCCCAAGTGCTAGGATTACAGGCATGAACCACCTCGTCCAGCCCATCTCTCTCTCTCTCTCTCTCTCTCTCTCTCTCTCTCTTTTTTTTTCTTTTTTGAGACAGACTCTCACTTTGTCACCCTGTGTAGAGTGCCTTGGCGTCATAGCTTACAGCAACCTCAAACTCTTGGGCTCAAGTGATCCTCTTGCCTCAGCCTCCCAAGTAGCTGAGACTATAGGCGCCCACCATAGGCCTGGCTATTTTGTTTCTTTTAAGAGGTGGGGTCTTGCTCTTGCTCTGGCTGGTCTCAAACCTGTGAGCTCAGGCAATCCACCCACCTTGGCCTCCCAGAGTGTTAGGATTACAGGCATTAGCCAGTGAGCCGGCTTCACCCTTGTAATCTTTGTAATACTGGTCTCTTTCTAAGTTGGTACAAATTGTCTTGCTGAGTACTGTTGAATGGACTACCGTATTAAGCAATTTCATTACACATTCCCCCAATAAAAATCTTTTAAGTCCAGGAATCACCAGTCCAGAGTTAAAATCTCACAAATTAACATTAAAATGCTGACCTTTTGTTCTAGCTCCAAAAGCTGGCATGGTGCTTTTCCTCCATTGGAATGTCATTGGATGTCATTGGAATCTCACTCACTGGCCCTCTTTTGCAACTGACCTTCTGCCCTTCAGGGTCCCACTTCTCACTCTGTGGCTGAGGTTCCTCCTGTATGTATGCTCTCCCTAAACGCGTGCCTGTGTGTGGGGTTGCAGTGGGAAGCAATTGAGGAGGGTGCTGGCCACACCTTTGTGGGTTGGGGTGCTACCAACCACAGGCTACTTCCCAAAGCTGCCTCAGAAGTCCTGGCACCTGAAACTTACAAACGAATGTATTTCTTCAGGCAATATTTTAGTCTTCAGGGTGGATTCTCTCTGCAGAGATAAGGGCAGTTCCTTCTGGTGGAGGCTACATTCCTATAGGAAAGAGATTATTTTTTTCCTTCCTCCCCACCCCGGGGCGGGGGGGGGGGGTGAGGAAAGAGTACCATGTTTATTTATTTATTTTTTGGAGGTGGGAGATCTCAGTACATTATCTAGGCTGGAGTGCAGTGGCTTCTTGT
Source organism: Loris lydekkerianus (assembly GCA_963574355.1). NCBI lineage: Eukaryota > Metazoa > Chordata > Mammalia > Primates > Lorisidae > Loris > Loris lydekkerianus. Next base: position 1,174 of record CAUYPK010042607.1, on the reverse strand, counting down.
TTTTTTTTTTTGTTTGTTTTTGGCCAGGGGAGGGTTTGAACCCACCACCTCCAGTATATGAGGCCAGCGCCCTATTCCTTTGAACCATAGGCGCCACCCGAGTGCAGTGGCTTCTTAGCAGGCATAATCATGGTGCTTTGCAGTCTTAGACTCCTGGGCTCAAGCGAAGCTCCTACTTCAGCTTTCCAAGTAGCTGCTACCCAGACTTGGCCCAGAATATAATTTTATCAACTTTTTTTCTGGACACTGAGTCTCACTCTGTTGCCCAGGATAGAGTACCACAGTCTTATCATAGCTCACAGCAACATCAAACTCTTGGGCTCAAGCAATCTTCCTGCCTCTTCTTCCCTAGTAGCTGGAACTACAGGCACCTGCCACAAGACCTGGCTAATTTTTCTACTTTTAGTAGAGATGGGGTCCTGCTCTTGCTCAGCCTGGTCTCAAACTTATTTATTTTTTGAGACAGCCTCAAGCTGTCGTTCTGGGTATAGTGCCATGACATCACAGCTCATAGTAACCTCCAAGTCCTGGGCCTAAGCGATTCTCTTGCCTCAACCTCCCAAGTAGCTAGAAGTACAGGCGCCCAGCACAATACACAGCCACTTTTTTTTTGTTGTTGTTGTTGTAGCTGTCATTGTTGTTTGGCAGACCTGGGGGGCTGGATTCGAACCCATCAGCTCTGGCATATGTGGCTGGTGCCTTAGCTATTTGAGCTACAGGCACAGAGCCTGGCCTCAAACTCTTGAGCTCAAGCAATCGACCTGTCTCAGCCTCCCAAAAATGCTCGGATTACACGTGTGAGCCACTGCATCCAGCTTAATGACATTTTAAAAAATAATTTTAATTCGGCTCTGTGCCTGTGGCTCAAGCAGCTAAGGCGCCAGCCACATACACCTGAACTGGCTGGTTCAAATCCAGCCCAGGCCCGCCAAACAACAATGACGGCTGCAACGAAAAAATAGCCGGGCGTTGTGGCGGGCACCTGTAGTCCCAGCTACTAGGGAGGCTGAGGCAGGAGAATCGCTTGAGCCCAGGAGTTGGAGGTTGCTGTTAGCTGTGATGCCATAGCACTCTACCCAGGGCAACAGCCTGAGGCTCTGTCTCAGAAAATAAATAAATAAAATAAAATAAATAAAAAATAATAATTTTAATTCTCTCTCTCTCTCTCTCTCTC
>CAUYPK010042605.1:0-58653 GCA_963574355.1 Loris lydekkerianus | reverse complement strand
AAAGTATACAGAAACTACTTGACTTCTGGCAGAGGGAGCAAGGAGAAAGAACTATTGTTTTAGGAAGGGAGCAGAAGCAGTTTGGGGGTTGTTCCTTGAACACACCTCCCAGGCTGTGAGGGTCTTGCCACCTCACAATCCGCACTCCACAGAGTCTCACTTTGTCATCCTCAGTAAAGTTCTGTGGCATCATAGCTTACAGCAACCTCAAACTCTTGGGCTCAAACTCTTGCCTCAGCCTCCCTACTAGCTGGGACTACAGGCACCCACCACTACACCTGCCTATTTTTAGAGATGGGTTCTTGCTTTTACTCAGGCTGGTGCCGAACTCCTGAGCTCAAGCAATCCACCCGCCTTGGCCTCCCAACATGCTAAGATTACAGGTGTGAGACACCACACCCAGCCACTATGGGACCGTTTTTTTTTTTTTTTTTTTTTTTTTTATATACAGAGTCTCATTTTACTGCCCTTGGTGGAGTGCTGTGACGTCACAGGACTCACAGCAACCTCCAGCTCTTGGGCTTCCGCGATTCTCCTGCCTCAGCCTCCCAAGCAGCTGGGACTACAGGTGCCTGTCACAACGCCCGGCTATTTTTTGGTTGCAGTTCGGCCGGGGCTGGGTTTGAACCTGCCACCCTCAGTATATGGGGCCGGTGCCCTACTCACTGAGCCACAGGCGCCACCTGACCTTTTTTTTTTTTTTTTTTTTCTGGAGACAGAGTCTCATTTTGTTGCCCTCAGTAGAGCCATGGCATCACAGCTCACTGCCACCTTGAACTCTTGGGCTTATGGGATTCTCTTGCCTCAGCCTGCCAAGTAGCTAGAACTACAGGCCCATGCCACACATAGCTATGTGGTTTTTTTTGTTTTGTTTTGTTTATTTTTTTGAGACAGAGTCTCACTTTGTCACCCTGGTGGAGTGTGATGACATCATAGCTCACAGCAACCTCCAACTCCTGGGCTCAAGCGAGTTGCCTCAGCCTCCCAAGTAGCGGGGACTACAGGCATCTGCCAAAACTCCTAGCTATTTTTTTAGAGATGGTGTCTCATTCTAACTCAGGCTGGTCTCAAACTTGTGAGCTCAAGCAATCCACCTGCCTCAGCCTCCTAGAGTGCTAGGATTACAGGAGTGAGCCACCTTGCTTGGCCTCCAAACATAAAATTAAGAAAACAATTCCAGGCTCATCACCCATAGCACAGTGGTTATAGAGCTGGTCACATGTTCTGAGCCTGGCAGATTTGAACCCGGCCTGGGCCAGCTAAACAACAATGATAACTGCAACAGAAAAATAGCTGGGTGTTGTGGTGGGTGCCTGTAGTCCCAGCTACTTGGGAGGATGAGGCAAAAGAATTGCTTAAGCCCACAAGTTTAAGGTTGCTGTGAGCTGTGGTGCCACAGTACTCTACTGAGGCAACATAGTGAGACTGTCTCCAAAAAAAAAACAAAAAGAAAACTATTCCATTTAAAATGGCATCAAAAAGAATAAGGTAGTAATAAATTTAATCAAGGAGGTACGAGACAGGTACACTGGAAATAAAACATTGCTGGAACAAATTAAGGACCTAAATAAAAGGAAAGACACACTATATTCATGGATTGGAAGACTTGATGCTGTTAAAATCAGTACTACAATCAACATATTCCTATCAAAATTCCATGAGACTTACAGGTTAACAAAAGCAAAACAGACAAATGGAACTACATCAAACTTTAAAACTTTTGTGCGTTAAAGAACACAACCAAAGAATTACCATATGACCCAACAATTCCAGGAGGTGGCTCACGTCTGTAATCCCAGCACTCTTGGAGGCTGAGGTGGAAGGACCCCTTGAGATCACGAGTTAGAGACCAGCCTGAGCAAAGCAAGACCCTATGTCTGCTAAAAACAGAAAAACTAGCTGGGTGTTGTGGCAGGCACTTGTAGTTCCAGCTATTCAAGAGGCTGAGGCAGGAAAATTGCCTAAGGCCAGGAGTTTGAGGTTGCTTTGAGCTAAGCTGAGGCCATGGCATTCTAGCCTGAGCAACAGAGTGAGAAAAAAGCAAAGATTTAAAAAGACATTTCTCCAAAGATAATATACAAACAGCCAACAAACATATGAAAAGAAACTCAAAATCCCTAATTGTCAGAAAAACGCATGTCAAAACCACAATAAGATATCACCTCATACATGCCATTAGGATGGCTACTCTCAAAAATTTTTTTAAAATGACAAGTGTTGGCTCGGCACCTAGCTCAAGTGGCTAAAGTGCCAGCCACATACACCAGAGACGGCGAATTCGAATCCCACCCAGGCCCGCCAAACAACAATGAAAATTACAACCAAAAAAAAAAATAGCCAGGCATTGTGGCAGGTGGGAGGCTGAGGCAAGAGAATCAATTAAGCCCAGGAGTTGGAGGTTGCTATGAAATCTGACGCCATAGCACTCTACCCAGGGTGACAGCTTGAGGCTCTGTCTCAAAAAAAAAAAAAAAGACAAGTGTTGGTGAGGATGTGAAGAAATTGGACACATTGCTGGTAGGATTGTAAAATGGGGCAACCACTTTGGAAAATAGTATAGAGGTTCCTCAAAAAATTAAAAACAGAATTACCATGTGACCCAACAATTCCAATTCTGAAATGTTCTCCCATGTTCGGTAGGCTGTCTTTTCATTTTACTAATAGTGTCCTTTGATTCATAAAAGTTCACACTTTTTTTTTTATTATAGATAAAAATATGCACCATAGATGTGGCCCGACCCATTACCCTCCCTCCGCCCAAACCTCCCCCCTCCCTTCCCCTTCCTTGGTCCTTACCCCATATTCTTGTGGAAAAGTTCACTTTTGATGAGGGTCCAATTTAATCTTTTATTGGTTGTGCTCTTGGTGTTATATCTAAGAATTCATGGCCAAATCCAAGGTTATGAAGATTTACCCCAGTATTTTCTTCTAAGAATTTTATAGGTGTTTGATCCATTTTTCAGTTGACATTTATTTATCATGTGAGGTAGGGACCCAACTTAATTTTTTCACATGTGGACATCTAGTTTCCCCAGCACGATTTGCTGAAAAGATTATTCCTTCCTTCCTATCAAATGGTCTTGGTACTTTTGTCAAAAATCAATTGACCTTAGATGTGTGGGTTTATTTCTGGACTTTTCATTCTATCCCCTTGATCTATATGTCCATCCTTATACTAATGGCACAGTTTTTATTTGCATTTCTCTGATGATTAACAATGTTGAGTATTTTTTCATGTGCTTTTTGGCCATTTGTTTATCTTTGGGAAAATGTCTATTCAAGTCCTTTGCTCATTTTTAAACTGGGTTGTTAGTCTTTTTGTTATTGATAACGAACGTTATCATATCCAGAATATAAAAAGAACACAATTGAACAACAAAAAAGACTAACAACCCACAATGAGATACCACTTCACTCCCATTAGGAGAAACCAGCAAGTGTTGGCAAGCATGTGGAGAAATCAGAACACTTCTTCATTGCTGGTGGGAATGTAATATGGTTCAGCCACTGTGAAAAATTTGTTGGTTCCTCAAAAAATTAAACATAGAGGCAGAGTGTGGTAGCTTACACCTGTAAGACAAGAGGATTTCTTGAACTGAGTTCAAGATCAGCCTGAGCAAGGGTGAGACCCCATCTGTACTAAAAATAGAAGTTAGCCAAGTACCATGGTGCACACCTCTAGTCCCAACTACTTGTGAGACTGAGGCAGGAGCATCACTTGAGTCCAGGAGTTTGAAGTTGCAGTGAGCTCTGATGACACCACAGCACTGTAACTGGGGCATCAGAGATGCTGCCTCAAAAATAAGTGAAAAAAATTATCATGAGTTAAAAATTCCACAGTGAGGTACATACTTAAAATAACTGAAAACCTGTATTTAAACAAAAAACTTGTACCCAAATGTTGATAGTAGCACTACTCATAATAGCCAAAAGGTAGAAACAACCCAAATGTCCACCAACTAATGAATGGATATACAAAATGTAGTACACCATACAATGGAATATTATTCTACCACAAAAAAGGAATGAAGTACTGGAAAGTGGTAAAAATTAGATGAACTTTGAAAACATCATGCTAAGTGAAAAACAAAGAAAGTCACATAGTATATGATTCCATTTCTATAAAATGCCCAGAATAGGCAATTCCATAGAGACAGAAAGTAGTAAAATGGTTACCAGAGGCTAGGAAGAGGAGAATGGAGAGTACCTGGCTCAACAGGTACAGGTTTCCTAATGGGGTCATAAAAATGTTTGTAAATATTAAGAGATGATGGTGGTACACCTTGTATACTAAGTGCTATTAATTTGTATTATCTTTTTTTTTTTTTTTTAATAGAGACAGAGTCTCACTGTACCGCCCTCGGGTGGAGTGCCATGATATCACACGGCTCACAGCAACCTCTAACTCTTGGGCTTATGCGATTCTCTTGCCTCCAAGCAGCTGGAACTACAGGCGCCCGCCACAACTCCCCCGCTATTTTTTTGTTGCAGTTTGGCCAGGGCTGGGTTTGAATCCACCAACCTTGGCATATGGGGCCAGCGCCCTACTCACTGAGCCACAGGAACCACCCAATTTGTATTATCTTAAAGTGCTTAATTTTAAGTTATATGAGTTTTACCTCAATTTTTAAAAAAAAGTAAGAAAAACAGACACACAAGATATTATAAAAAGAGACATATTTACAAACCAAAAAATTTCCAAAGTCTAGCTGGAAGGAGAGGAAGGAAGGAGGTAGAAGTGTGAGCAGTTCCCTTCAGAGCCCAACTTCACTCCTGTAGAAACCCAGAGAACAAGCTCATGGGGTCAGCCTGTGCCCTATGGCCTATCCCTGCCCCAGTCCAAGAAGCAATCTCTCTACTGGCCACAGCCCTCAGTCTTCTTGCCAGTCATCCTGTGCCCAGGCAGGCATGGGTGAAAAGTACTCAAAGCCTGGCCCTTTGTAGCGCAGGGCATGTAGGAACATCACAAGGTCTTGGGGCAAGGGATCCTGTCGCACCAGCTGGCACTCTGCACAGAGTGGGTCTGTCTCTTGATTCAAAACATCTGTTTTAGCTGCCTTCCCTGGTGTCAAGGTCATTGTGTCCACATCCTGAGGGGCTGTCTCAACTACTCCATCCATCTTCTGGTCAGCTGCAGCTAAATCTTCCAGGCCATCCCTGCCTATCTCTGATGAAGTAGCTGTGGAGTCTGTGAGTCCTGGGGATAGGTCACCCTCACAGAGATCTAGCACATCCAGGCTCTGTTTGGCCTGGTGCTCTGCCACCAGGTCTCGCAGCAGTTCCTCATCTGTCTTAGGAATGTGGCCACCCCGGCCTCGAGAAGGACCCCAGACAACTGAGTTGTAGATGGGGTCGTTGAGAATGGGGTGGCCCAGGAATTGCAGATGGACTCGGATCTGGTGGGTGCGTCCAGTGAGTGGCCGGCATTGTACCACACTGGAGTGGCCATTGTAGCTTAGCCTCTGGAACACTGTTTCACAGGGCTTGCCCTGGGGATCTACACGGCATACCCCAACCTTGTAAGACATCACTAAGATGGGTTCCTTGCAGGTCACTTCCTCAGTAGGGAACTCCCCTTCTACCCGGCACACGTATTCCTTTTCCAGCTACATAGGAGAGAAGAAGAAAGTCAATACAAAGCCTAAACTCATGAAGTCCAAGCCTGCTGCACAAAGATAAGGAATGTCTTGGTGTAAGATAGAAGTGGATTTTGCCACCATTTCTCCATTACAATTCCACCATTTGCCAGTTTTATGATCCTGGGTATCTTACTTACTTAATCTCTTTAAATCTCATTAATTCACTTAGAAAATGTGAGATCAGAAAAGCATTTATCTCAAAGGGCTTTTATAAGTATCCAGTAAGTTGGGGTCTAATATATGTGGTATACATATAGCATGCACTCAATAAATTTATCACAATCCAGATCCAGAATTGCAATTCTCAAGACAACAATCATTATCATTAAACTCTTCTAACCAAGCTTCTTTCAACTTCATTCAGAATCTTTCCACGAAGGAGGTTCTCCCCACAATTATAAAAACCTTATTCAGCCTGGTCAGCACTTTAAAATTTCAAAACAGCTGGGTAGCGCCTGTGGCTCAGCGCCAGCCCCATATACCAAAGATGGCAGGTTCGAACCTGGCCCCAGGTCAAACTGCAACAAAAAAAATAGCCGGGCCTTGTGGCAGGCATCTGTAGTCCCAGTTACTCGGCAGGCTGAGGCAAGAAAATCACCTAAGCCCAGGAGTTGGAGGTTGCTATGAGCTGTGATGCCACAGCACTCTACTAAGGGCGACAAAGTGAAACTCTGTCTCAAAAAACAACAACAAAAAAAACCACTTCAGAACAGCAAATTACCAAAGATAGGCAATGTGTGCACTCTCTAAATATCTTTTGAAATATATTAATATAAGATATAATAACTTGCATTTGGCCCTTTAGGTGTTGATCATCCTGAAAGAATTAAGTGGCTTGCAGGAGAAAAAGCCTGGCTCACCTGCCGGTCCCGAACCTGCTCATGAATTCTCTCAGAGACTGCAGCTGTCTTGGCAAACATGAGCACCCCAGAGGTAAGGCGGTCAAGCCGATGCAATGGGTGTAGCTCCTTGAGTTGGTGCTCCTTGCCCAAGATGAATATGACCGTGTTGTGTCGGAAGCGGCCACAGGGGTGGACAGGAATGGAGGAAGGCTTGTCTACAATCACCATATCTTCATTCTCAGCTAGCAGGCGAATAGGCTCTGCTGTGACTGGTGGCTCGTGCCTATGCACTGTGTTCCGCAAAAAGTCATTGTCCTGTCAAAGACATGAGTAACAGCACATCTATAAGTGGGAAAAGCAGTGCGCGTACGTTGGGCAAGGTGGCTGATGCCTATAATCCTAGCACTCTGGGAGGGTGAGGCAGGAGGATCACTTGAGCTCAGGAGTTCAAGACCAGCCTGAGTAAGAGGGAGACCATGTCTCTATGAAAAATAGAAAAATTAGTCAGGTTCTGAGGCAGTCTATAGTCCCAGCTACCCAGGAAGTGAGGCAGGATGACCACTTGAACCCATGAGTTCGAGGTTGCTCTGAGCTAGGCTGACAGCACAGCACTCTAGCCTGGGTGACAGAATTAGACCATCTCAAAAAAAAAAAAAAAAAGTAGTGTATGGTCAGGTGTGGTGGCCCGTAATCCTAGCACTCTGGGAGGCTGAGGTGGGTGGATGGCTTGAGCTCAGGAGCTAGAGACCAGCCTCACCAAGAGCAAGATCCCATCTCTACTAAAAATAGAAAAACTAGTTGGGTGTGGTAGCAGGTGCCTGTAGTCCTAGCTACTGGGGAAGCTGAGGCAAGAAGATTGCTCAAGTCCAAGAGATTGAGGTTGCTGTAATATGATGCCATATTACTGTACCCTTGGTGACAGTGGCATTGTCTCAAAAAAACAAAAACAAAAACAAAACAAAAGTAGTGTACATACTGTGATCTCATTTTGTACATATACAGAAACACAGGCCGATGATAGCTGGCATTGAACAAGTACTGGATGGATAAACACAAAAATGTTAGTGGCATTATCCATAGTTGGTGAGGTTACAGCTTTGGTTTTTGTTATTTGTATTTTCTCTATGATAAAGTTACATATATATATATATATATATACATACATACATACACACACTTTTTTTTTTTTTTTTTTTTTGAGACAGTACCATGCTTTGTCACCTGGGCTAAAGTGCAGTAAAGTCATCATAGCTCACTGCAACCTCAAACTCTGGATCTCAAGCAATCCTTCTGCTTCAGCCTCTCAAGTAGCTGAGACTATAGCTGAAAGTTTTCTATTTTTTGTAGAGCCAGTGTCTTGCTCTTGTTCAGGATGGTCTCAAACTCCTGAGCTCAAGCAAGCCTCCTGCCTCAACCTCCCAAGTGTTAGGATTATAGGCATAAGCCACTGTGCCCAGCCATAAGGTTTTATATACAGGGTGTCCATAAAGGTTGTGTGCAATTTAAATAGTTTAATATTTGGTGTATGGTACACCTCTTGGGGGGCAGGACAAAATTATAAGAGGGACTTTATCTAACAATCAAATGCAATCAGTATAAAGTAATTCTTTGTACTCTCAATGACTTCCAAACAATAAAAAAAGTTTTATATTTTAAATTGCACATGAACTTCACAGACACCTTGTGTGTGTGTGTTTTTTTTGAGACAGATTCTCACTCTGTTGCTCAGGCTATAGTGCTATAGCATTAGCCTAGCTCACAGCAACCTCAATCTCATGGGCTCAAGCAATCCTCCTGCCTCAGCCTCCCAATTAGCTGGGACTACAGGCACCCATCACCATGCCTGGGTAATTTTTCTATTTTTAGTAAAGATGGGATCTCACTTTGCTCAGCCTGGTATTGAGCTCCTGAGCTCAAGTGATCCTCTCACTCTGGCCTTCCAGAGTGCTAAGATTACAGATGTGAGCCACCTTGCCTGGACATGAAGTTATATATTTTTTTAAAGTCCATTTTCTTAAGTAGAGGAAAAACCTCGAAAAATCATCACTTATGATCTAGAACAAACATCATTAAGCTGTAAGTTCAGAGATCTGGGTTCTAGACCTGGATTTGCCACAGGCTCACCACATGCTCTTAGGCAAGTCACTTAACTTCTCTGGACCTCTGTTTCTTGTAAAATGTGTGGGTTATGTGAATTTCAAAATTAGGGTAGGACAGAGGATTCAAACCACCCATTCCCCAAATGCTGAAATCACCTTGACTCCCCTAACAACCAGTGTTACTGACAGGGGTGTGTAGTACCTCTTAGCTGTAATGGAATTTTAAAGGGGTCAAAGCACTGGGTAGACAATTCTAAATCTACATCTGTGATACATCTCACAATTCTATTACACATGAGGCTTCTATGATAGTTTAAGTAGTATTTGTAAGAACACAGGCTATGTTTAAGTGGTACTGTTGCCTTACTTTTGTGAGATGTTTCCTTAGTTTCCTCAGTTTCCCCACAGATGAAATGGATGGCAATACCTACTCCACAAAGTCGTCATTAGAATTAAAGGTTTAAGTACATAAAATGCTTAACTTTGTGCCCAGCACACAGTAAAGAGACATAAATGATAGTCCCTATTATTACTGTTTGTTGAGAGATCTACAATTCAGGGTAGCAAGTGATCAGTGCTCTTGCCACAGTGTATAAAAGGAACTATGAGAATCCCACTTTTGTCCCTTGCAAACAAGGAAGCCGCCTTGCTGGACAGTATAAATAGGATGACTTCTGAGGCATAGAGTGGCTGTCCACTTGTAGAGATGGGAAGCGGGGCCTAAATGTGCTTCAAGTGAAAGTGAGAATGCTTCAGATTTGACATGATTTCACTTCAGTACCTATGCTCTACTAAGTGTGAAAATAACACTTCCCTCTTCCTCGCCCGCTTCTGGCCAGCCCCAGCAGAACTCGACCTTGAGCACGATGCTGAGGTCCTGTACCGGCTCCTCGTTGAGACGCAGGCGGCCCGCCCGGACGGAGGCCTCGTAGTAAGCCATTGGCTGGGCTCGGAACTCCGTGCTGAAGACGTGCAGCAAACTGTGGCCCACCCAACGGCCTTTGCAGTAGGTTCGGAAGTCAAAATAATAGGGCCGCACCTTGCGAAGGCCGCCTTCGAAGTAGTAGCTAGTCTCTGCAAAGTGCTCATCACCAAAGCTCACTCCAGCCCTCCGCTTCTTCGGGGGCGGTACGATGCGCTCTCCAGCTGCGCCCCGCCGCTTCTTCCGCTTGCCTGGGCCCGGGACTGTGGCCGAAGCCTGCTCGCCGCCTCCCGGGGCCAGCTCCAACCCTGGGCCCGTCGGCTCTGAATGCCCTGAGAACTGCTCGCCCGTCTCCTCGCGACTCGCTTCCCCGTTTTGCTGAGCCGGAGCTCTCAGCCCGCCTGCTGCCTCAACACCAGTCGAGAGCGTTTCCGCCATCAGGCCCTGAAAGCCACCCCAGGTCCTGCGTAAGCCGAGGTGCGGTAGTGGAGACAACCACTGCCAAAAAACCCCAAGCCACTCTCTGCCGCCCAGCCTCATAACCTCGCGGCTCTTGCCTTCTGAGGACGCGATCTGAGGACGTCACTCCGCAACAACCAATCAGTGAGGTCCATTCCCGAGGCAGGGGCGGGGGTGAGTGGGTCTGGGACGAATGAATGAATGAATGAATGAATGACTTATTCGAGTTCGAGGAGTTGAGTGAATCTGGGTTGAGAGGTTGTGCAGTTGTCTCACCAAAAGTGACTATGCAAACGTTCTACCAGCGAGATGAAAATTTATTTCATAAAGAAAATCTTTGAGATTACTGTGTGTAAAAGGCACGAGTTGATCGTGTAGATTCTGTATAGGAATGTTTAAAGTTCCTAGGGTCTGAAGAAATGCTTGAAAGAAAGCTTTACTTAAAAGCGAACAAAAACCTCCAACAATCAGAATAAAGGCTAAACACTGCGAATATATGAAAAACCAAAGCGGTGTCTTTTTTTTTTTTTTTTTTTTTTTTTTCAGGTTTTGGCAGGGGCTGGGTTTGAACTTGCCACCTCTGGCATATGGGGCTGGCACTCTACTCCGTTTAGCCACAGGCACTGCCCTGTGGTGTCTGTTTTAAAAGGATGAATATTATGAATGTGACTTATGTCTCAATGAGGCTGTTATATATATATATATGTATTTAACACACACACACAGAGCCCAGAAGCAATTTTTCACCCCCTCTCCTCCCTAACAGCAGGAGAAGGGTTAGAAGTCCCCCAATTGCTTCCCGTATGTTCCCATCCTGAAATTAAAACTGCAAGTGGATCAGATAACCATACCTGCCACTGGTTCTTAAATGCAAAATACTGAAACCAACTCTGGTTAACTTCATCACAGAGGGAATTATGGAAAGGTTATCAGTATCCTTATAGAATTCACAAGAGATCTAGAGAATAGACTCAGATGAAGGGCCAAATCAAGGGAAGTCAGGCCTTCTGAGAACCAGCTACTTCATGCCAAAAGAAACCCAATTGGGATGCTATAACTTCAGAAACTATGTTGTGCCAAAGGACAACATTGCTGCAGCCCTGCCACCCCTTGGAAATCCCTAAATTTCCACATCTCTGTGTCCCTCCGTCAAGTTCAGAGTCCTGCTGGGGAATCTTTCATCAGCCACCCTGGGTCAGTGGTTTGACCCCTCACTTCCAGGGTGCCTGTAGATAGAGGAATCTTTTTTTTTTTTTAGTAGGTCCTGGACAGGTTCAAACCCACCAGACCTGGTGTATGTAGCCAGTGCACTAACCACTGAGCTGTGAGCGCTAAGCCTAGATAGAGGAATCTACCCTTAAGTTTCCAAAGTGGGACTCCTTCAGATAGTTAGGCATTTAGATGCTAGGCTGCAAAAAAAGGAACAAATAACCAGTCTAATTCAGGACACTGAGCATTAGCCTTCAGTGGGCCTTTGTGATATAAAATGCTTGTGTTGACTTAGGGCTTTCTTATCACATGTTAGTACTCTGGAGAAGAGAAGGGAAATTTATTTATTTATTAAATTATTTTATTTATTTATTTTTTGAGACAGAGTTTCATTTTGTCACCCTTGGTAGAATGCTGTGGCACCACAGCTCACAGCAATCTCAAACTCTTGGGCTCAGCCAGATGTGGTAGCTCACACCTGTAATCTTAGCACTCTGGGAGGCTAACACAGGTGGATTGCTTGAGCTCATGAGTTCGAGACTAACCTGAGCAAGAGTGAGATCCATCTCTATTAAAAATGGAAAAACAAGCGAGTGTCATGGCGGGTGCCTGTAATCTCAGGTACTCCTGAGGCTGAGGCAAGAGGATCTCTTGCACCCAGGAGATAGGTTGGTGTGAGCTATGATGATGCCAGGGCACTCTAGCCTTGGGCAACAAAGTGTGACTCCCTCTCAAAAAAAAAAAAAAAAAAAAGTCTTGGCTTCTGGCAATCCTCTTGCTTCAGCTTCCCAAGTAGTGGACTACAGGTGCCTGCCACAATGCCTCTAAATGTTTTTAGAGATGGGGTCTCACTGTTGCTCAGGCTGGTTTGAACTCCTGAGCTCAAGCAATCCACCTGCCTTGGCCTCCCAGAGTGCTAGGATTACATGGATGAGCCATTGTACCTGGCCTCAGGAAATTATTTTTAGCTAAATTCCTTCTGCAAGTCTCCAGTCTTACCTAACTAACTGAGGGACTTCAGATGACACCCTTATTCCAGAGCAGTCACAGCTATAGAACTCATTATGCTGAGAACCCTGATTCCTGATTCCTTTCTCAAAGAGCTAGAATTTTCCATTGAATGTGGGGTGCATGAGAACCAAACTCCTTCAAAGGAGAGACAACATCTCTCAATGAGTCACCTTATTGAGCTATTCACAATGCGAGTAGCTCCTTATCCAAAAGAAAAGTATGTATTCTTAGCTACCCTTTATGCTTCATAGGATTGGAGTGGGAGAATTAATGATTTAATTCAACCAAAACATGTAGAATAGTACCTGGCAAAACTATGGAAATAGAGAACATCAAAATCTTGTTTCCACTCCCCTTCTGACCTACTGAATGGAAATCTGCATTTTAACATGATCCCCACGTGATTTATCTGCGTATTAAATTTCGAGAAGCACTGGCATAGATCAGATAGAGTGGATATTTCTCATACCCTATGGACATCCAGAATTTTCTGAACACTCATCTTTTGAGTGGGCAATTGCTCATATTTCATTATTGCCTCCAAGAGGTGGAAGCCAGAGCCTTTCCAATTCTCTTGTAGCTTGGACATAGGCATTTGAGCTGGAATTCATCTCTCAAACACAGGCTGTAGTTCAGAGACATACAGCAGTGGAAGATGGCACAGTGTGGTGTCTTATGTCTGACAAGGTAGCCCTAGAGGCATCTGATTTGGGTGGCTAACAGTAAGGGAGGTTCTTGCATTCAGTGCTCAGTGAAGGATGCCAGCTTTAGTGGCACTGGCAGTGGGGTGTTCCCTGAGCAGTTCCTCAGTGAGGTTTAGACAATGTTTCTGGCTTTGTAGGTGTAAAGCCTGATTCTTTGCTCATCTTGAGAGTCTATGAACTACTAAATATTCTTCAATCCTGTGGTGTATAGTAGGGTCACCATTAGCTACAGGTGGCTATTTAAGTTTAAATTAATTAAAATAAACAAAGCCACATTTCAAGTGCTTAATAGTTACATGAAGCTAGTGAGACAGGCCAGGTATGGAACATTTTGATCATCACAGAAAGTTCTATTGGACAGAGCTGTTTTAATTAATTTTATTTACTACTTAAACTGATTAGAATTAGTTCTGTTGTTTCAACTAAGAAATCCAGCTACTTTACTATGATGAGAATTTAAGTCTTTATTTTAAGAACAATAGGAAATCAATCATCAAAGAATTTTTAAGGGTGTGTGTTTGGGGGACAGGGAGAGATCTGATTTCTATTCCAAAAGGATCACCCTGGCGTGGAGAAAGGACTGAAAAGAAAATCACAGATTTAGCTCTAGTTCAGTGTGGTACTTGACCATGAGGGTTCTAGTTCAAATATTCTCACACCAAACAAGTTTTGAACATATGCCAGACCTGGTTATAGAGATAGGAACGTAAGAAAGACATGGTTCCTGTTCTCAGTGAAGGCTCAGGCTGGTTGAGACCCTATCCTCAGTCAAGAAGTTACTTCTACTTGACATGGTTGGCTGATGTCTTTCATCACATGATTCTTGAGAAAAAATAATAGGCCCTGAAATTGGTGGTGGGACTGGGTTGTATCTCAATGAATGTGTTGATATCCCCTGAAGGATATCAAAGGTTATCTCCTTAAAACAAACAAACACCCCCAAACAGAGGCCAGGTAGTGGCTCATGCCTGTAACCCTAGCACTCTGGGAGGCCTAGGCAGGTGGAGGCAGTGGATCGCTTGAGCTAACCGATTCCAGACCAGCCTGAGAAAGGGCAAGACCCCATCTCTAAAAATAGCCAGGCATCAAGGTGGGGGTGTGTGCCTGTAGTCCCAGCTACTCCAGAGGCTGAAGTAAAAGGATCACTTGAGCCTCAAAGTTTGAGGTTGCTGTGAGCTATGACATCACAGCACGCTGCTGAGGGTAACAAAGTGAGATTCTGTCTCAAAAAAAAAAGGTTTCTAATGCAGACTTGTCACGGCTACTCTCTCCTTTTTGTACTCTGGCCACATTTCCATCATATTCTTTATAACTCTTTGATGTTATTTGTTGACTTGTCTGCCACCATAGTGGACGCCCTACTACTCTACTAAGGTGTAAGCATGGCTGGGACCCATACCAACTCTTCATGTGTTTTGATTTTCACGCTTAACATAATGCCTACAACAAGGAGTTTAGTATCCACTAACTGAATGAAATTAAGTTTTATAACTTGGTGAATGGGACGAGGGTCTCAGGTGAGAGTAAGAAAAGAAGCCATCAAAGTGCTCTAACTTGGATAGTGAAGGGGTGAAATTTTTAGAAACTAACCCCAGCACAGAGAACTGTCCAGAAGGTGAACTTGCTCTGGAGACGAAGAAAAGCCAAAAGTCTTGGTAACTGGGCTGTCGGATCCAAGAAAAGGGAGACTAAATGGAGGGCTAGAATCCAGGATCCACAAGGCGCCAACTGACCCTTGGGGAGTGGCAGCGGCCAGGACCCGTGACTCCACGGTTTCCCGGCAACAACAGCCCCGCCCACCGCCTCCCAGCCCGGCTCTCCTCACTTCCTCACCCAGCGAGCTACACTCGGCCAATCGGCACACACAACATAGGTGGGTCTGACGGTAATTGGAGGACTCCGGGGTTTCGTCACTCGGAGACTCCCGCCCCTGTTTCTTCCTGGTTGCCAGCTGCGGAGCTGAGCCCAGCGTTTGCGGGCTGCTCGGCAGGCTTTTACGGTAGGTGAGGAAGAGCAGGGGTGCCCAGCGCTTGGAATTCCCCGCTCTGCTCTAACCTAGGAATATCAGAGCGGCCTTAGGACCTGATTCATCCCGCCAAGCCAGCCCTTGAGACCATAGCGACTGAGGCTTGGGGTCTGGACAAGGGTTTCCTGCACAGTTCTGGACGTCCTTGGGGTCACAGGGACGCAGAGCTCCGGTGTGACCAAAGTTTTGGTTTGGGTGAGTTCAGACAACTTCGGTTGGGGTTTCATTTTAGTCTTTGACATCGACTCACTTAGGGCCGCTGTGACATATCTGTCCCTTTTACTTCCGGGCCTTGCGCTGGTGTGTTCTGTCTACTGGAATTATTTACATCTTGCCTCAGGCAGCCTCCCCGGCCCCTCTTGAAAGAAGTAGTCACTGTATACAATAAGCCTAGATAGTTATTAAGGCCCCCCAGGCTCTGTGTATAGCCTTCTCACCCATCCCTGCTTGAGCTGTTTTCAGTATTATGTATTTTCCAAACATGTAGAATGATACTGGGTAAAAGCATGGATTCTGGAGCAGCACAGGTCCGATTTAAAGTGTCCTTGAGTAAGTTGCCTTTCTGATCCTCAGTTTCTTCATCTGCAAAGTGGTGAAAATACCTAACCTTCGGTGTTTCTGATTATTAAAATAAGAACATGAGACATATAGCCCAGCTTCTACATACCAATGAGCATGTGATCCTTGCATTATGACAGTATTCTCTGATAGATGCTTTTCATCAAGCCGCGCTTTTACTATCCTAATACATATGGAACTGTGAAAGACCTTTTGTCTATGTCCTACTGAAGTCTGAGTTTAATTGGCTGAGGATATAAGGCTGTTGCATTTTGGAGATCTATGGAGAAAAGTGCAGGCTGGCTTGTGTACACACTGGGAACGCCCTAGAAATTCCATTGTTTGTGGGGGTTGTGAGGTGGGCTAAATATACATATCATAAAGTCGACCATTTTAACCATTTTCCTGTGTATAGTTCAGTGACATTCACAGTGTTGTTGAACAATAGCCACCATCCATCTCCAGAACTTTTTCATTTCTCCACCTGTAACTCTATACCCATTAAACAATAACTCTCCATTTCCCCTCTCCCAGTTCTATATTCTATATCTAGGAATTTGACTACTCTATGTACTTCATATAAGTGAATTCATGCAATGTTTGTACTTTTGTGTCTGGCTTGTAGGAATTCCATTTTTAAAGACAAACTTTATTATGAAAACAACTTGAGTGCAGAACCAGAAGAGGAACCCAGTTGTCCTCCTGTCATCTTTTTTCTGTAACATATGAATCTGATAGAAAATATTAAATTTTAAGAAACTTCTTAAAAGCCTGTTACTTTTCTTCAGTAGGTAAACAAATATCTGGGGACTGCATACTTTTACTGTATCCTTAAAGCTAGTCCTTACTCACTTCAACTTCTGTTTTCTAGCTCAGATTCCAAATGAAAATGTTTGAGAGTGTTGACTCTACAACCACAAGATCTGGAGGGGATCTCTGGGCTGAAATCTGTTCCTGTCTGCCAAATCCTGACCAGGAAGATGGTGCCAACAATGCCTTCTCGGACTCATTTGTGGATTCTTACCCTGGTAGTGAAGGCCAGAAGGAAGCAGCAGACTTTGCTGTCCAGCCAGCTATAAAGCCCTGGGCTCCCTTGCAGGATTCAGAAGTGTATTTAGCATCTCTAGGTAAGTTAGATGGCTCTCTTTCTCACTCCCCTCCCCCCCCCCTTTTTTTTTTTAAGTCAGAAGCTAGTGGTTTTAGGAAAGCTTGTTGAAGTATTGAAGTTCTGTTACATCAAACTTTTGATTTTCTATTGGCCTATTTTTTTCCCTCATCACATGTGTCCATCAGATATAATTCTTTTCTTTTTTTTTTTTTTTTTGAGACAGAGTCTCACTATGTCACTCTTGGTAGAGTGCCGTGGCATTACTGCTCACAGCATCCTCAAACACTTGGGCTTAAGCGATTCTCTTGCCTCAGCCTCCTGAGTAGCTGGGACTACAGGCGCCCGCTACAATGCCCGGCTATTTTTGGTTGTAGTTGTCGTTGTTGTTTAGCAGGCATGGGCTGGGCTTGAACCTGCCAGCTTCGGTGTATGTGGCTGATTCCCATTGAGCTATGGGCACGGAACCTTTTTTTTTGTTTGTTTTGAGATAGAGTCTCTCCCTTTCTCTGTTGCTTAGCTAGTCTGCCATCACAGAAACCTCAAACTCCTGGATTCAAAGGATCTTCCTGTCTCAGCCTCTTGAGTACCTGGGACTACAGGCACCTGCCACCATGCCTAGCTAATTTTTTTGTTTTTAGTAATGATGGGGTCTTGTTCTTGCTCAGACACGTATTGAACTTCTGAGCTCAAGCAATCCTTATGCCTTAGCTTCTCAAGAGTGCTAGGAAGTATTACAGGCATGAGCCATCTTGCCCAGCCATCAGATATAATTCTAGGGTGTTTCAGATTAGTTGTTAGGAAAACAGCCCCTCTGTCCTTGAACATCCCTTACATCTAAATTCTGTTTTATTTCTTTGCATTCTGTAGAACCATCTGGACTACTACTGGTTGCCCGTATATTCACATAACTTAAGTGATAAACCTATGCCATCCTGCAAGAAAAGGTCATGGCCCTGGCACTACATGGGGATTTTGATGCTAGAGTTTGAAAAACTATTATATTAAATAGATTGATTGTTGGAAATGAGTGTATATTGACATAAGATTCATCTGTCTCTTGTAGCCACTTTATTTATTTATTTAGACAACAGGCTTTCACTCTGTTGCCCAGACAATCACAGTTCACTGCAACCTCAAACTGTTGGGGCAGTGTGGGCAAAAAAGTAGGCAG
This sequence comes from Loris lydekkerianus, assembly GCA_963574355.1. Taxonomy (NCBI): domain Eukaryota; kingdom Metazoa; phylum Chordata; class Mammalia; order Primates; family Lorisidae; genus Loris; species Loris lydekkerianus. Next base: position 40,905 of record CAUYPK010042605.1, on the reverse strand, counting down.
GTTTGGTGGCACATGCCTGTAGTCCCAGGTACTTAAGAGGCTGAGGCAGGAAGATCACTTGAACCCAGGAGTTTGCAGTTGCTGTAAGCTAGGCTAATGCCATGACACTCAAGCCTGGGCTACAGAGACTTTGTCACAAATAAACAAAAAAAGAGAGAGAGAAAATAATTAATATTTTGTTCTGTGAGGAAGTAAAAGCCATTTCTGTTACCTATGGCAGGGATTGGGAGTCAGGTTTAGATATGTGTTAATGCCTGTTTCTGCTTGTACCGTGAGATCACATCTGGTCAGGGACTCAGCACACTGAGAGAGGAAAAGACCTTTTTCCAGTGCAAAAGAGTATCTTCAACCTTGACAACAAAGCCAGATAATATGAAGATTGTTTTTATTGCCAAATAAACCTTGATTAAGGAGAATCCATGATAAGAGCAACAATTAAAAACAGCCAGTAAAATGTGTGATAAGCATAACCCTTTTTAGATTCTCAAGGAGAAAACAAAACCTCACAGATGTTTATCACCTATAGATTTTTTTATGTGGGTGAGCTTTTGGTGGTAACTTACAAAAGGTGTTTTGATCAGTGGATGTTAGCTGATAGGACTTTTTTAGAAATGAAAACAAGATTTCAAATCATAGTTTTATTGGTTCTGAGTTTAATGTTTACTCCCTCCACAAAAGTCATCATTTACTGATGTATTTTTAGTTGAAGGGAAGACTAAATTAAAGCAAAAGGTAAATGGTGATGTCTTTTCTTCTATTCTTCAAAAGGGGAAGTCTGTTCAACAATTATACTTAAAATGCGAAGAAGAGTAATTAAGCATCTATCATCAAGAAGCCATATGGACTGCTCTCAAGGGATTACAAGATGTTTGTTTTTGTTAGTCTCCAACATCCAGGTCACAAATTTTGCAACTTTAAAATATGTTGGGAGATTATTTTTTTTAATTGAGAATTTAATCACACGTAGAGATCTTAAAGGTCTCTTAGTATTGAGTTTTCATCACGTCAATTTTAGTGTCTAATGAATCTTTAGATCATTTTCTCTAGTTCTTTCTCATGAGGTTTAGAAACTACTTCATGTCACTGTAACAGAAAGAAAAACTGTTTACTCCTCAGAGAGATTATTTTCAAGAAGTTGACAAAAGGCAATAGTGTACACATGTCAAGCAAGAGAAAACAAGCATTCCTTAGAGAGATGCCTGCTGGGCTTATGTGATTTGAAAGAAAACATGCCATTGATTTATTTATGAGAACCTATGGGTTTTCCCTTTTCTGGGGTTAAACATTTATTTGATACAGTTCAAGACATTGTGAAGAAGAAAGAAGAATGTTCAATTTTCTTTTATCTGTACTTAAAAAATGAGTTCTTCTGCAGTGAATGTGGATACACTCATCAGTGAGAGAATTTTTAAGTGCCATTTTGCATTTTAGATTTAAAATTTTGTGTCATGCTTTTCTTGTTATGTTTCACTTCTCTCTCTATAGAGAAGAAACTGAGAAGAATCAGAGGTTTAAATCAGGAAGTGACTTCCAAGGACATGCTTCGAACCCTGGCCCAAGCCAAGAAGGAATGCTGGGATCGGTTCCTTCAGGAGAAGTTAGCCTCAGAGTTCTTTGTGGATGGACTTGATTCTGATGAGAGGTAATTGATTCCCAGTTCCAGCTGACAGTCTGTTTCATCACAGCACTTCTCTTTCTTTTTTTTGAGACAGAGTCTCACTTTGTTACCCTTGGTAGAGTGCCGTGGCATCATAGCTTACATCAACCTCAAACTCTGGGGCACAAGCAATTCTCTTGCCTCAGCCTCCCAAGTAGCTGGGACTATAGGTGCTTGCCACAGTGCCTGACTATTTTTAGAGACAGTGTCTCGCTCCTGCTTAGGCTGATCTCGAACCTCTGAGCTCAGGGTAATCCACCCACCTCGGCCTCCCAGAGTACTAGGATTACAGGCATAAGCTCCTGCACCTAGCCTGAGAACATTTCTCTTTCTGTAAAGAATTTAGGAATAGTGATATCTGAGTCTTGATATTAGTTGATACTAGCATCAGCTCTTCTGAGTGGAAATCAGCCTTTATAAGGTTGTTCTTTTTGTCCTTGGTCCAGCAGCAGACGTTTGAGAATGAGTTTGTTTTTTTTTTTTAGATAGTGGCTTGCTCTATTGCCCAGGCGAGAGTACAGTAGAATGATCATAGCTCACTGCAACCTCAAATTATTGGACTTCAGTGATCCTCCTGCCTCAGCCTCCTAAGTAGCTGGGACTACAGGCATGTGCCACCACATTTAGCTGATTTTTTAATTTTTTGTAGTGATGGAGTCTCACTATGTTGCCTAGGATGGTCTTGAACTGTTGACCTCAAGTGATCCTTCCACTTCAGCCTCCCAAAGCACTAGGATTACAGGGGTGAGCTACATTGAGTTGTTGTTTTTTTTTTTGTTTGTTTTTTTTTTTGTCTTGTTTGTTTGCCAAAAGGCAAATAGCCTAGCTACATCTTGATCTCAGATTGAATAGAGTTGAGGATGAACCATTGCTTTCATTTTTAAGTGTTCAGTACACTTGAGAAAGTAGTAATCAATCAACAACTGCAAGTTTGTCTTTTTACCTCTGAATTTCCATTGCGTTACAGAGTTACTGTCATATTTTTGCCTCTCAATAAGATTATGTAGACTAAATGAATGAATTTATTAAGCAAAAGCAATGTGCTGGGTGTCATGAGGAGGAAGTAAGTATTAGATCCATTTTTTTGTGTGTCTTTGGAACAAGCTGGGGACAGATGACAAATATATATAAAGACATACCTAGCAATATCAGGTAGTATAAGAGAAGAGCCAGGGCAGTGCCTGTGGCTCAAAGGAGGAGGGCACCGGCCCCATATGCTGAAGGTGGTGGGTTCAAGCCCAGCCCCTGCCAAAAACTGCAAAATAAAATAAAATAAAAAAAGAGAAGAGCCAGCTGAGTAGAAATGACTGAATATGATTTGGGAGCTGAGAGACTGTTGAGCTCCCTATTGGCTCTGGTGTTTTGCCAGGGAAGGAGGCAGGACTTGAATAGAACTTGAAGATAGTTTGAGGCAGAAAGTGGAGAGAGCATTTTGCCACAATGACCAGGATGGTGCTCAATACTTGGGAGATTGACTCTTCTACTTAGTAGTTGTTTGTTCCTGGGTGAGTAACCTGTATGTGGCTCAGTTTCCCTTTTTGTGAAATGGGAGTAGTAGTTTTACTCTAAGTTATGAAGTTAAATGAGTTACTATTTGTAACAGGTATAGAATAGTTATCTGGTATTATATATGTTAGCTATTATTAATTTTCTCCTTCCTAACAGAATTTTAAAGTTTAGGAAGAAATTATTCAAAACTGTCTGAGCAAAGTGGCTCACACCTGTAATCTTAGCACTCTGGGATGCCAAGGTGGGAGGATTGCTTGAGGCCAGGAGTTTGAGAACTGAGCAAGAGATAAACCCCCTCCCTAGAAAAAAAAATTGGAAAATTACCCCGGCATGTTATGCACCTATAGTCCCAGCTACTCAGGAGGCTAATGCAGGAAGATCACTTAAGTCTAAGAGGTTGAGGTGAAGTATGATGACATCACTGCTCTGTAGCCTGGGTGACAGAGCAAGACTTGGTCTAAAAAAAAAGAGAGAAGAAATTATTCAAAATAAAACTTGGTAGGGGGAATAAAAAGCTGAATTTTATAGCAAAAGGTCTTAGGGAAACAAGATTTAACCTAAGTTTGCAACATATCATTAACATTGGTTTTGAGAGTCCCATCATATCAGATGAAGATGCTGTTGCTGAAATCACAGATAGCAAGTGAATAAAACATCATACCTACATTTTACTTATTAATTTGCAAAGTACTTTCACTTACATTATCTAAAATACTGGATCAGTATGACCCTGATCCTTTAGAAATCAGTGTAGCATCTAAGGTCAAGCCAACTACTCTGGAGGAGTCAGAAAATAATGTAAATTTTGCTGTTTTCTTTTTCTAAAGGGTTCAACCTAATTGAGCCTTTTTGCATATTTTATTTTTTTTGTTTTGCAGTTTTTGTTTTTTTTTTTTTGGCTGTGGATGTGTTTGAAATCGCCACCTCCAGTATATAGGGCTGGCGCCATACTCCTTTGAGCCACAGGCACCGCCCTAATTTTATTTTTTTTAGAGAGAGACAAGGGTCTCATTTGGTTCCCCAGGCTAAAGTGCAGTAGACAATCACAGTTTAACTGATCCTTTTGAAACCTCAGCCTCTAGAGTAGCCATGAGTATAAGTGCACGCCACCATCTCTAGCTAATTTTTCTATTTTTTGTAGAGGTGAGGTCTCTCTCTGTTGCCCAGGCTGGCCTCGAACTCCTGTCCTCAAGTAATCCTCTGCCTTGGCCTCAGAAAGTGCTGGGAATACAGGTGTGAGCCACTACACCCAGCCAATGATTTGGTGTTTACGTATATTCTCTTTCCCCTTGAATATTTCCTTCCTCCTCAGTTCTGAGAAAGAAAATTTCTCTTGTGTAATTCTCAAGTAGAAATTTTCTGTCTCTGAATGCCATGGCACTCTACCAAGGGCAATAAAGTGAGACTCTGTCTCTACAAAAGAAAAAGAAAGAAAAGGAAAGTGTGGTAGATGAAGATTAAATGGCAGGTCACACCTGGTTCCCCTGTGCTGTGGGTACTGGGACCAATCAGATGCTTCTGCTGCCCTTTGATGTTTGGGGTTTTTTTCCCGGTCCTACATCTGTGGGAACACTTCATTGTTTAGAGCAGCAGAAGGAAATAGTAGCTATGTGTTTGTTTTCAAACGTCAAAGTTTGTTTTACACAGAGGCCATTTTGCAGTGGATTTATGTGGGTTTTCACACATGTGAGGGCCAGACAGGTGGTCCTCCTTGTGGTATGCTTATGGCAAGAGAGTGACGCTCTGAGAAATCCAACTGTCCAAAACATAATTCCTCCATATGTTGACATGTGTCTAAAATCTGGTGTTCTGGCTTTATTTCTTAGATTAAGACTTTGTGCTATTGAAGAACATAGAATGGCGTTTACATTATCTCTAGTCATTTATATTTCTGTGAATGTCTAACGGCTTTAGGGTAGAGGACCTTGGATACTTTTTATTTTAATACCAATCAAATAATTTAAAATGGTTGCCAAGGACTTGGGAAGGACACAAGTTGAAATCACTTTTGCCCAAAGGCATAATGGCCAGAAAAATGACAATTTACTACAAAAAAAAAAAAAAAAAAAAAAAACATGTATAATGTAGTATATGGTACAAAATAGGATTTTTTTTTTTTTTTTTTTTTTTTTGAGAAACAGTTTAACTATGTTGCCTTTGGTAGAGTGCTATGATATCACAGCTCACAGCAACCTCAAACTCTTGGGCTTAAGCGATTCTCTTACCTCAGCCTCCCATGTAACTGGGACTACAGGCACCTGCCACAACACCTGGCTTTTTTTTTTTTGTAGAGTCTCACTTTATGGCCCTTGGTAGAGTGCCATGGCATCACACAGTTTTTAGCAACCTCCAGCTCCTAGGCTTAAGCGATTCTCTTGCCTCAGCCTCCCGAGTAGCTGGGACTATAGGCACTGCCACATTGCCTGGCTATCACCTGGCTTTTTTTTGTTGTTGCAGTCATCATTGTTGTCTAGCAGGCCCAGGCCGGGTTCCAACCCACCAGTCCTGGTGTATGAGGCTGGTGCCCTAACCAGTGAGCGATGGGCGCCAAGTCAAAATAGAATTATTTTATTTTATTTTTATTTTTTTGAGACAGAGACTCAAGCTGTTGCCCTGCATAGAGTGCCGTGGCATCATCGTTCATAGCAACCTCTAACTTGGGCTCAAGTAGTTTTCTTGCCTCAGCTTTTCTATTTTTAGTAGAGACAGGGTCTTACTTTTTGCTCAGGCTGGTCTTGAACTCATGAGCTCGAGCAATCCACCCACCTCAGCCTCCCAGAGTGCTAGGATTACAGGCATGAGTCACCGCATCCAGCCCAAAATAGGATTTTCATTAAGCTATCACAGGAATAATTTAAGCTCCTGGCTTCCTAAGATTAATTGTCTATTTTGTCTTTCAGTCAAACCTCAAACCACATATCTACTTTATAATTGGAAGTTTTAATTTTACTTAGATTTTGAATCACGAGGAATAAACAGTTTAAATAGATTAGATTTCCCTAAATTGTAGATATGAAATAGTATTTTTGAATTAACAGCATTTTTTTCCAGATTTATATGAGGGTACATATGATTAGATTTACATTGTTTGTATTTGTGAGGTAAAGTATGAGTAGTAGTTGAGTCCTAAACCCAGAAGGATACTGGATGCTTAAGGAAGGTGGGAGAGGGACCATGAGCTTGACACCTCCCCCATCCCTATCCATCCAAACAAAAAGAGAGCCCTCTGGTATTGTGACTATTCTCATGTGGGGAACATTTGCTGCTGGGATGTTTTTATGTGGGGGACTTGCTATAGGATGAAATAAACAAATCCACAAAAAATAAAAAAAAAAATCACGCTGAGTACAAGTAAGTGCTGCAAGTATAATTGAGCCCCACACTGCCTCAGGTATAGGAGGCTTAAGATGCTCACATTTTTGCCTTTCTAATAATTTGGCATTTATTTGAGAGTTTCTTCCCTATAATAATTTCTCTCCTCTCCAGTTTTGAGGAAAATAGATAGGACTGAGGCATAAAATCTTCAGCTATTCTTATAAGCCTTCAGAAGCTCTGCATTTGAAGGGAGCCTGGTTCTGCTCAGAGCCAAAGTACCCACTAGGGGGTAAATTATGCCTCCAAGCTGCCAGGATGCACAGCTGTCAGAGGAGTATCCTTGTACTCCCATGTTAGCAGTGAAAAACAACTGTAGGAAGAAATTGGTGGTGGGTGGGAAGGCAGTATTTGAGTAACTGAGACAACCATTAAGTAATTAATCAGTGAGGTCTGATATAGCCACCCTTTTCTTCTGCTCTCTTTTAGCACCTTGGAACATTTCAAGAGGTGGCTCCAGCCAGATAAAGTAGCCATCAGCACAGAGGAGGTCCAGTATCTGATTCCTCCAGAGTCACAGGTTGAGAAGCTAGACACCGGGGACAAGCCAGCGGCCCGGGATGAGCCAGCAGCAGCAGAACAATAAATATGCATACTTTGAGCAGCTGCCTCAGGTCCAAAGGAAACAGCAGAGAGCTCCTCAGGGCAGCAAGGAGAAATCTAGGGAGGGGAAAAGCCCAAACTTTCACTCCACAAAGAAAACAGCTGGAAGCCCCTGAGGACTGACTTGGGGCTGGGATGTGTCACTGTCTTGGATGAAGTGACTGACCCAGCATGTGCTGGGTCAAAATACTGCTTTCCTCTGTGTATAACAGCTTCACTGAGCTCTGTTGCTGCAAGGTAGGAATCTCCTAAAGAGCTAGTGAAGGACCATGTATGAAAGTACCTAGAGAAACTGAGGCCCCTGACATGTAATATATAAGTTAGGTAAGCCATATTTTTCCTTGCCTCTTCTGGATATTCATGCCTGTGTCCCATCATTCCCATGGTAAATTGTCAGGGTGAGTGATGCCAAGAAGAGTGAAGTCTGCCTCCTTGAATCCAAGCCCCATCAGGGGCTTCTCTAATGTACCTATAGTAAACACAGGGACTCTAGGGAAAGAGGCTGGGCTTCTCCTTTCTCACATTTATTCCTTGAGGAGAAAATGGGTAAAAGAAGTACGAAAATGTGGGTGTTTATGTCTGTGTATAAATATATATTTTTTTTATTTCATGCATGGCTTCTCCCCCAACTTCCTCCTATACTCAAAAGGGGCCAGGTTCCAACTCAGACTTGTAAATATGGTGTTAGACACTACTCCTGAATAGTTCCAAGCTTGTTCCTTGTGGGAGCTTTCCTGTCTGAGTCTGACTTTTGGTCCTTGTTTATTGCGTTATTGTTCAGAGTGTGTTGTCATATAAAACTTCTCATCAGAAATGCTGGGTGTGTGGTGCTGTTGATCTGATTTCTCCCTGATGGATGCACTTAGGCCAGGGGGAGGTAAACACAAATGCACGCTGACACATGGGAGCTAGTAACCATTACTCAATGGTAAACAGCTTCCTAGGTTTTTTAAATTTTTTTCTTTTTTTGAGACAGAGTATCATTTTGTCACCCTCAGTAGAGTGCTGTAGTGTCATAGCTCACAGCAACCTCAAACTCTTGGGCTTAAGTGATTTTCTTGCTTCAGCCTCCCAGTAGCTGGGACTACAGGCGCCCACCACAATACCTGGCTATTTTTTGTTGTTATTGTAGTTGTCATTGTTGCTTTAGCAGGCCAGGGCTGGGTTTGAACCCACCATCCCCTGTGTATGTGGCTGGTGCCCTAACCATTGAGCTACAGGCACCAAGCCCAGCTTCCTGTTTTTAACATGTGCCCTTTGACAGTCCAAACCTTGGTGTTCGGAGCGTAGGATTCTGAGGCCACATCTCCGTAGAACTCCTTCCTGGGTAATAGCTTCCAAACTCCTAATCATGAGCAGAATGGCTATAAAATGCTCCACAGAACATTTGTTCATTTCTAAATTAAGTGTTTGCCCTGCCCACAAGGGTAGGAACCAACTAGGGAATTCCATATACTTGTTTAATGTTATGAAGATTTTTGTTGTAATCTTCAGATATCTTTCCTCTTTTTTCTTTGACTAGTGGTGTTAGCTTTATTCCCACTGCTTTTTATGAGTAGACTACCTTTCACACAGAGAGTGGTCCTTGATGGCCCCTGAACACTTTGAGAAAGCTGGAACACTGATGGTGATCTGGCCCCTGGACCAAGGTTTCGAGCTGTCCTCTCTGCTCGGACTTCAAAGACTAAGATTTTTCTTCTCCCTGCATGATAAACAAAAAATTATTCTCCAGTAATAACAATTTAAGGGAAAAAAACAATGAGGTTTTAGAACACTCAAAGAGCAGCTGGTCACAGGACAGTAAGAGAATGTTTCAGTACCAGAAGATAGTGTTCTGTCATTCAAGCAAGATGCCAGCTTGTCTTTTATCTACCTCCTATTTTCTGCTTCAGAAACAAAAATTGCATTATGAGAGGGTAGAGAGTTGATTTAGAAGAACCAAAAAGAAGTTGTCGGACTGAAGGGCTTCTAGCCTCATATGAAAACCTGGATGAGATGTGAGAGGAAGGCCCCAGATATTTAGCTACTTTCTCAATGAACCCTGCAATAGAGACAGGTCACCCTAGAGGGGAACCCAGTGAGTTGTAATTATCGTTCCTTAATTGATGTAGTGGTGGCAACTTAAACAATGGCTCTAAAAAGGTGAAAATCTACTAAAACCAAATTTGATGTTGTCTCCCAAAGCTAACTTAATATAGATTTATCTTAGTTATTGAAATGATGGTAAATTTGAAACCAAGAGTCTTGGGTGCTATCTTTGTCTTGTGGCTTACTAAGTAGTCATAAATAAGTCAATGACCTCTTTGTGTTCCAGTTCCCTTTTAGTAACTGGACTAACTAACCATAGAGAAATTAATACTGGCCCCAAATGCTGATCTGTTTCCTTTGACCCTGAAAACTCCAAGGAACTTCAGTTATGACTCTTCGAAGCAGTACAATTTATGATTGCAGATCCCTACTTATCACCCCTAACTTTCTTTCTCCCTAGGCCTTAATGAAATAGACAGAAAGAACAAATGGAGCAGTATCTGGTGCTAGGACTTAGAGCAAGGGGAGTGTAAAATAGTCATGACTCGGCACACCCAGAGAAGTTGGAAAGCTGAATCAGGGAGATAATCAGTGACTGCTACTATTCCTTCCTGGCACTCAGGCTTGTCACCCAGTGCCTGCCGAGGTCAGTGCTGGAATGGCACGGGCTTCTGTCCAGTACCTGCTCCAGAAATAGGCTCTGGGTGAAGGCACAGCAAGTAAACATTCCACCAGTTGTTGCTGAGTTGCATCCCTCCCAGGCAGACGTACGCACTAGGACCAATGCTGGAAGAGGAAAGAGGCCCCAGAGCCACTCCCTGGCCCAGCCTTGGTGTGAATCCCCCAAGGCTGAGAACAGCTCTAGTCACATTAAACAGCCAATATTTTATTGAAAATCCTAAACTATCTCAACAAGCTTTGGCCCTACTTCAGTCATAAGAGCTAAGACAGGGCCCTGCCATAGGGAGGGAGGGCTGTTTACTTGAGCCCAGGAGTAGGTTATTTTAGGTACAGATTCATTCAGCTAACCATTATTTGTTGAGCTCCTGCCATGCTCCAGGCACTGTGTATGGTGTCAAATAAAGCCAAACCACACTTCCCAATAGACTGATGGAGGGGGAGATAGGGCCTACCTGATGAAAGCTGTCGGGAGTGTAGGCATAGGGTGCTTTAAGAGTGCGTGGGAAGAAGATATGAGAGCCACAGGCCAGTCAGGGTGGAGGTAGGAGAGAGGCTGTGCTAGTGAAGCCAAGTCAAAAATGAGTAGGAGGGAGAAGAAATTGAGGAACAAGAGCATGGGAACTGAGAAGAGACCTAGTAGAGGAAAACAGAGTGTACAGAGGCTTAAAGGCAAAAGAAAATTTGGAAGATTGAAAGTAGTTCAGTGTAGCTAAAACACAAAGAACAAAAGAGGAAGTGATGAGGTGCAGGTGGAAATTGATAAGGCCAGATGTGAAAGGCTTTATAAACCGTGTTAAGGAATTTGGAATTTATTGTGGGGGAACAGGGAGCTAACAGGTGATTTTAAGAGGGCAAAACAAGATTAGATTTACATCTAGAAAAATGGTTATGGCTGCCATGGGCTTGACATGATTAAATTGATTGGGGGCAGACAAATTATTCAGCACTTGGCAATGATATATCTGCATGAAATGATGCAAATGAAGGGCTCATGGCTTTTGTTTTTCTTTTTTACCTTGATTTTTTTTTTTTTTTTTTTTTGAGACAGAGTCTCACTTTGTTGCCCTTGGAGAGTGCCATGGCATCATAGCTCACAGCAACCTCAAACTCTTGGGCTTAAGCAATCCTCTTGCCTCAGCCTCCCCAGTAGCTGGGATACAGGTGCCTGCCATGACCCCCAGCCATTTTTAGAGGCAGGGTCTAGTTCTTGCTTAGGCTGGTCTTGAAGTCATAAGCTCAAGCAATCTGCTTGCCTCCGCCTCCCAGAGTGCCAGGATTACAGGTGTGAGTCACTGCTCCCACCCCATTTACCTTGATTTTGTGTTATTTTTTCACTGGTACAGAAGAATTAGAATCATGTATGACAGATTGAGTTGTTCAAAGATTGTATCACATCCCACACATTCATGTTAGTGTGAGATATGGACATTCCTCCACTGAGATGTTGGGTTAATATTCTCCTTTTGAGCCTGAACAGACCTATGTAACTGCCTTGCTGATAGAGTACAGGGCAAATAAAATGATAAAGTGATTTCTAAGCCTAGGTCATTCCACCTGGCCTCTCTCTCTCCCTTTCTCTCAACATGTTCCTTGGCAATTCTGAGTTAGCATGTTAAGAAGTCAGGCAGAGGGAGAAAGTGAGGCTCAGGGTGTCTCACCCCAGGCTCCAGATATATCAGTGATTCAAATGATAACAGCCTCCAGCCTTCAAGCCACCCCGATACACCATGATCTAGGTTTTAGATTTTATGTTGATCATTTTAAACATTTAATTTTGGAGTCCTCTCTCATTTGTGACAGTTTAATTTTTTTTTTTTTTTTTTGAGACAGAGTCTCACTATGTCACCCTCAGTAGAGTGCTGTGCCATCACAGCTCACAGCAACCTCAAATTCTTGGGCTTAAGCGAGTCTTTTGTCACAGCTTCCCAAGTAGCTGGGGCTACAGGTGCCTGCCACAATGCCTGGCTATTTTTTTGTTGTTACAAATGTTGCTGTTGTTTAGTTGGCCTGGGCCGGGTACTTTGAAACTGCCAGCCTGGGTGTATGTGGCTGGCGCTGTAACCACTGTGCAATGGGCGTTGAGCCCATTTTTAATACTTATACCTGCTATAGTATGGAGGGGACCAGGTGTGATATAGTTCCAGTTGTCTAAGAAAGCTTTCCATCTTGGGCCCGACAGAAAGGTTTCTGCAAAGAAGTGTGGTAAGAAGAAGGGCCATTCTGTCATCAACCAGATGGTGACTTGAGAATACACCATCAACATTCACAAGTGCATCCATGGAGTGGGCTTCAAGAAGCGTGCCCCTGGGCACGCAACAAGATCCGGAAACTTTTCATGAAGGAGATGGGGACTCCAGATTTGCACATGGAAACATGGCTCAACAAAGCTGTCTGGGCCAAAGGCAAAAGGAATGTCCCATCCCTGTAGGTTGCCCAGAAAATGTAATGAAGATGAAGATACACCAAACAAGCTCTGTACTTTGGTTACCTATGTACCTGTTACCATTTTCAAAAGTCTACAGTCAACGTGGAAGAGAAATGGTGACTGTCAGATACATCAAATGAAAGTTATAAAACCACAAAAACAAAATAGATGATAACTTGAGGACTTTTTCCACTTAAGATGTAGAATGATGAAAGAAAATGTCCCTTCACGATAACAATGTGAAAAGGCCAGATAACATACAAAATTGTAACTTTACTCGAGCCCTTCAGAAAGCCCTTCACAAGGTAAGTAAGTAAAGCCCCTCCAAGGAGAGATAGCAACGTAAGAACTGTTTCAACTTTGGTAAAGATGTGACCCTTATTACCATCCGGTAAGAAGAAACCAAGAAAAAATATTAACAAAATTTTAAAGGTTATATGTAGACTAGCGTGTCAGTTTAGAATTGCTGAGTACTAATCCAGACACAAGGGAGTTTGCACTCAAAGACAACCTTTTCTCCCTGCAGGCTTCCCCTAAGGCTCATGAGAAAAAGTGGGAACTGGGCAGGAGGCAGAGGGAGCTTTCCTCCTCGGCGATACAGACATGCAGGAATTGATTTAGGTGGCTGCTGGTGGAAGGCAAAAAGCCTCAACTCTTCCACAATCTTCTCCTTTAAGCCAAAGCTTTAGACATCTGGGGGGAGGAATAAAAGCAAACTCACCTGTCTCTGATGAAGGATAAAACTTTCTTGCCCTTCCTGAGACCAAAGATCCACTGCTTCTAGGAGAACAGAAGCAAAATCTCTCTTACCCCAGGGGCAAAAGCAGGAAACTACCTTAGGCTGAAGATTCAAGCAAAGGTCTGCTCTGTTTGGAGAGAGGGCAAGAAACTCTGTCTCACCCCAAACAAACCACAGATATAATGCAGAGTTTGGCTACCATGGGGGGAAAGGGGCAGAAACACTGAGAAAGCCCCACTCTTGGAGCTCAGGAGTAGGACTTGCTTAAGATTGAAGCTGGGGAGTGTGACTCATAATCCCAGTATTTTGGGAGGCCCAGGTGGGTGGTTTGCTTGAGGCCATGCATTCAAGACTAGCCTGGGCAATATAACTAGATAGCCCCCTCCCCTACCCTTTATCTCTACCAAAAAAAAAAAAAAAAAAAAAAAAAAAAATTAGCAGGGCATGGTGATATGCACCTGTAGTCCCCCAGCACTTCTCAGGAAAGCTGAGGTGGGAGAATTGCTTTAAGCCTGGAGTTGGAGGTCACAGTGAGCTATGATTGCTCCCCTGCACCACTCCCCCCTCACCCCCAGGAGACAGAGTGAGATTTTTGTCTCTCTCTTTTTTTTTTTTTTTTTTTTTGCAGTTTTTGGCCAGGGCTGGGTTTGAACCTGCCACCTCTGGCATATGGGACGGGTGCCCTACTCCTTTGAGCCACAGGCGCCACCGAGATTTTTGTCTCTAAAAGAAATAAAAAATAAAAGATAAACATGCTATCAGAGATGAACTGTTTCAACAAGCTGGTAGCTAGGAATAGCTAAAGAAAGAACCGGTGAACCTGAAGATAGATCAATAAAAATCATCTGAACTGAAATACAAAGAGAAAATGGAGTGGGGTAAAAAGGAAACAAAGCAAAACCAAGTTCCCAGGATCTGTGGGACAATAAAAAAAAAAGCCGCAATACATGTAATTCCAGTCTCAAAAGGTCAAGAGAGAACAGAGCAGAAGAAATGTTGAAGAGGTGGTGGTTATGTGATTGAAGTTTGGCAATGAAGCGAGAGAGAAGTGTATATGAGGAGCATTTGCTAGAAGAACCACTGGGAATTGGTAACAGGGTGGAAGGAAACGTGGCATCTGAGTGCCATCTTGTGAGCTGCAGGATCTCACACAAGGTAGTACTATGTGGTGAGCAAGTGATGGTGCTAGAGAGCCAGGTCTAGCTCTCTCCCCAGTGTGGCAGTGGGTACAGCCCTGTTGCTATTCCACACTGCCTCCTACAGGCCAAGTGGAGCAACAGTGAGCCTCTGCTCTTTGATTCTCCAGCTTCCAGCCCCTAGCCTTTCCTAAATCCTCAATGTACTGGCCCCTTGGGGTCCACAAATGACCTGGATCCTTGAGTGCAGCATTTGGACTGAATCCAAAATTTGTTTCATGAGTTTAGATTTAGGTTGGGCATGGCGGCTCACACCTGTAATCCTAACACTCTGGGAGGCTGAGGTGGGTGGATCACTTAGGCCCAGGAGTCTGAGACAACCTTGAGCAAGTGTGAAAATGAAAAAATGAAAAACTGAGGCAAGGGGATCACCTGAGCCCAGGAATTTGAGGTTGCTGTGAGCTATGCCATGGAGCTCCACCGAGGACAACAAAATGAAACTTTGTCTAAGAAAAAAAAGCAAAAATAGATAATCTCTAAGACCAATTTTTTTTTTTTCTTGCAGTTTTTGGCCAGGGCCAGGTTTGAACCCACCACCTCCAGTATATGAAGCTGGTGCCAACCTCCTTTGAGCCACAGGTGCCACCTGACCAATTTTGATTCTTCAATTTGATGTCCTTTTTGGATGAGATTATTGACTATTAGTTCAGCAGAATGCCAAGATGCAGTGTGGTCTTTGACATGGTGCCTGAGCAAGGGAGACAGGATGGAGAGTGTAGGTTGGATAAAAGTAGACTCAGGTGTCTGAACAATCATTTCAAAGGTTAAACTTGTTTATTGATAAACTTGACATGCTGCTGGGTTTTTTTTTCTTTTCAGCTAACATTTTTATCAATGATTTGGATGGGTGCAGCGAAGTCATCTTTATCAAAAATGAGAGAGATTGCTAATTGATTGAATAACAGAATCCCTATTCTAAAAATTTTCTATAGATAGGAGTGATAGGATGAAGTATGAAACCTAATATGGATAAATTTGAGATCTTTCATGTAGGATCAGAAATTAAGTACACAAGTAGAGGACAAAGTAGGATTATGTAATAATTTGTTCTAATGACAGAAGTCAGACAGTCTAGGCTAAGCCATAAAGGGACATTGATTGAGGATAGAAATGGAGTTGGCCTCAAGTTCAGCAGAACCCAAGGACTCCTTTAGCCTCTTTTTCCTTCTATTCTTGACTCTTCTCTGTATATTGGTATAGCACAGAGAGCTCAGGGCTACATCATCCCAGCTGAGTAACTCTGGAGGAAAGATAGCACTTTCTAACTTCATATAATAAATCCCAGGGAAGTCCAGGCACAGTGGCTCACACCTATAATCCTAGCACTGGGAGGCCAAGCTGGGTGGATTGCTTGACCTGAGGAGTCCAGAGACCAGCCTGAGCAAGAGCGAGAACCCCATCTCTACTAAAAACAGAAAAACTATCAAGGTATAGTGGTGAGTGCCTGTAGTCCCAGCTACTTGGGAGGCTGAAGCAAGAGGATTGCTCAAGTCCAGGAGTTTGAGGTTGCTGTGAGCTATGATGCCACAGCACTCTACCCAGGGCAACAAAGTGGGACTCTGTCTCAAAAAAAAGGTAAATAAATTTATTTATTTATAAACGTGTTCATCACTGGACTAATGACCATGGCTGGAGTAAGACCCATGGCTAGGGGTACACGATAATGTGGTTAACAATCCCACCAGAACCATGTAAGAATGGAAAGTGGAGGAAGGTTGTTGACACTTGAAGAAAGGGAAAAAGGTCACTGAGAACCCAAAACAACAGATGTTCAGTGTCTTAACAGTTCAATTGAATCAGTGGTGTTATGTAGCTGCTAAAAGAAGATAAAATTCTAGGAATCAATGGTGAAAATATACTCGGGGCCATAGTAATGTAAAAATACACTCTGCTCTGGTAATCCCACCTTGAAAGCATCATCTGGGTCCCACACTGTAAGGGGAATATTGACAAATGACAATTTCCTTTGAGGAGAGATCCAGGGTAAGGAGGTTCAGAAGATTGCATCATTTGAAGGAAGGACAAGTAGATTGTTTTGCCTGGAAAAGAGAAAGTGTAATAGAGACCCAGTTGGTTTTTAAATATTTGGAGGAGTCTTGGATAGAAAGCCAAGACACCAAAGTATAAAGGAGAAACTAGGACCAGTGAGGAGAAGTTTCAGGGAGACCAATTACCTTTTAGTGTAAGGAGAACTTTCTAATAGCCGTTCAATAATGAACCGGCCCCATATACTGAGGGTGGCAGGTTCAAACCCGGCTCTGGCCAAAACTGCAACAAAAAATAGCTGGATGTTGTGCCAGGCGCCTATAGTCCCAGCTACTCAGGAGGCTGAGGCAAGAGAATCACCTAAGTCCAAGAACTGGAGGTTGCTGTGAGCTGTGATGCTATGGCACCCTACCGAGGGCAACAAAGTGACTCTGTCTCTAAAAAAATAAGATAATGAGCTCCCTGTCACTAGAAATGTTTAGGTAAATGTCAGGTTATAAAGGGTATTCCTGCGTAGAATAGAAAGTTGGATCAGGTCACCCCTAAGATCCCTTCCGGTTATGAAAGTCTGTGGTGGTCCACTGGACACCTCTGGGGGCTTGCTGCTAGTGAAGTCAGCCCTGGCCTCCTGCGTCTGGGAGGAAAAGCCGGTAAGTTCTCCTTTCCCCTCCCTCCCCTCCCTAGCTGATAACTCCTTCCCACAAACACACGATCACCTACCAACCAGCAGTCAGAGGCGGAGCCCTCTAACACTTATCTTAGCCCAGCCCTGTGGGACAGACTCTTGGCCTAGGAAGATCACCTACAGGAAGCTCTTCTGCTGTTTTATCTTTTGTCTCTGAACACAGCCATGAAATAAAAGGCTGGACATAGACAGTTTATTTTAGAGGGTGAGCAGGAGTGAGGGAGCAAGGAGGAATGTGACAGTGTCCTGTGTTGAGTAGGTCCACTGTGGGCGGTTAGGGCTTGGTCCCTGGGATCACTCTGAGGAGCCATAGAGTTTTCCCACTGAGTAATGGGGAAAACTCATGTTGGATATAATCCACTGATGCCCATTCCTCATTGGTGGAGGTTTGCTCCTTGGAATTGTTAAGCCCCTGCCACTTCTAGGCTGCTCTGCCGGGTCTGAAAAAATCTCAGGCAGGGCGGCACTTGTGGCTCAAAGGAGTAGGGCACCAGCCCCATATACCAGAGGTGGCGGGTTCAAACCCAGCCCCGGCTGAAAACTGCAAAAAAAAAAAAAAAAAATCTCAGGCAGAGAAGCAGAGAGGTGGGAAGCTCTGTGAGTACACAAGAACTGTCCACCGTAGCTCCAAGTGCTCACAGAGGTGGGCCAGAACTGGCCTGGTCCCTTTTCTACCCAGTCCAGGGTCCACCTTCCAGGGCAATACAGGACCTTTGATTTTTCACATTCCAGCCTCTGTGGCCTAGTGTGGGGAGTGGTTCTCCCAGGTTGGCTAGTTAGCCCAATGTCTGCCCACAGTTCTCTTGGGCTCAAGTACCCCTTCTGAGCCCAGCTTCCTCACCGGGCCCTCTAGCCTGAGGGCACCAGGGTTATGGACACTCCAGCCTGGCACCTCTTCAACTTTATAACCACGACCACCTGCAACATGGTAACATTAGAGACACTGACTGCACTGTCCCTTCTACATATGGTCAAAGTCAGGATAGGTCAAAGACTGGATGGACTCCAGTTTCATCTGCTGATAGCTGAATTATTTTCTAAAAAGAACATCTAAGAAGAAGGACTAAGAATTCAAAGACCCTGAGAAACCTCACTCAAAGTCTTGAAGATGCTTAGAAGATGAGAAATAATGGCACTCATGTTGAAGGTAGGGTTCCTGGCCAGGCCCTGAAGACTGATCAAATGGCCCAGCAGTCCCGTGAGGTCTCCTCTGGCTCGCCTTGATCAGAGCTCTGGATTCATCTTGTGCTTCCTCCCTCCCCTCTCTTAGCCTCTTACCCCCACATTCCTCTCTGGTACTCACTGTCCAGCCTGTTTCTTCTCTCCTCCATGTAAATTACCTCCAGGAGCTTTGTCATCTCTGATGTGGACACTCACTACTCCCTAAATTTTGCCTTTTTTTTTTTTTTTTTAAATCATCCCTGTTCAGTGTTCTCTTGCTCATTTAACTCCTGGGAGAGGTGAAGCCAAGAGTATATATTTATGATGAATTTGGAGTAAAATGGAATCAAGAGCCTTCCTAGGACAGGAGGAGTGTATGTGTGTGTGTAAGTTTAAGGCAAGACCCCCCCTAAGGTGGCAAATGTCAACATCCACAGAAAGAATCTGGGCAACAAATCAACTCAGACCCCACCTGGGACGTCAGAGAGGATGAGAAAAACAGAAACGTAACTGCACAGAGAAGTGTCCTGGAATGGAAGCAGGGACAGTGGAGCGCTGACTTATCTCACACCTCTCTGGTTCCTGCCTCCCTGACCCTGTTCCTCACTCTCAGTCTGGCGTCTTGGTGCCTCCCTTTGTCTCTTATTTCCATTCCAGCCTGTTTTGCTTTATTCATCCCTCAGTCCTCCGTGGCCAAGGCTCTGTCCCCACCTCACTTTCCAGCGTTTTCATGTTCCTGGTGGCCCTCAGTATGCCTGTTCTTTGGCTCTGCAAGGGTACACACCTCTGACTTGGTCAGATTTTCTGTGTGTCTGTCTGTATTCCCAGAGGTCCTGTAACTCCGAAACCCTGGGAGTGGCTTTTCTGAGAATGAAGTCTGGGACAGCCACCCAATGTGCTGAGGAGGTGGCTAGAGACATTTCCAGCCAAGCAGTTGTCATGGCAACAACCAGGGCGGGCCAGGCGGTGGGGGGGGGGATGTGTAAAACCATGTGGGCCTGACCTTTCCATGGGTGTCAGGTTTGAGCGGGAGGTGGGGAAAACAGCCACAACTGCATCTCTCTGGCCCAGCCCTCAGGGCTTGTGGGCTGGGCTGAAGGAGAGAGGGAGAAACTGAGAACTGGTACAGTTGGCAAGAGAGTGAAGAAGAGAGACAGGGCGTTAGCTGCAGCCACAAGGACAGGAGCACAGGTCTGCACACACGTACACACGTTCCCAAGGTGGTCCCAGGCAGACTGGCATTGTGAACTGACCTATGGAGAGCACTAGACGTCAGCCCCCCCCTCCCCCCCCCCAGGCTCAGCTTGTGCTTCTCCAGCCAGCAGCTCTGAGGGGAGGTTATTAAAGGTCAGCTCCCTACACTCAGAGCTCCCCTGGACTCCTTCGGATCAAATGTCACTTTTTCCATATTATAAAAGCCTTTATTGCTCTAAGGAAAATATGCTAAAATAAAATGAACCAAATGATTCTTTTAAAAATATAAATATTATAAATGCAAAAGTCCAAAGGAAAACACTCAAAGTGAAAAGCATCTCAGTCCTCCCTCTGCTTCTGCCAGGTCTGAAAATTCTTCCACTGTTGCTTCCATGCTACTAGCTTAGGGGACGGAGACGGGCCTGGGCTCCAGGGCCCCCTCTCTGGCAAGAGCACAGGAAGGGAAGTCCGATCACTTGTTGCCCAAGTGTGAAGAGGACTTGGATCCACTGGTAAGGAGATTCCATTTCTCTCCATTGCTTCTCTCTCTTCTACTGGGACATATATTCAGGCAACAGCCAGAGATGCCACAGGTGCCCTGTGACCCCTTTAGGGAGGGGTGAGGGGTTCAGGGCAGCCTCAGCTTAGCTCTGTGGTGAACACAGCTCACCATTTCCAGACTTTCAAATCATGGCCATGCAAGAGATCTCAGTTTTTCTGAGGCACACTGCTATGGAAAAAAAGATCACAGACTCAGGGTGAAAAATAAGGTCTTCTGTTTACTGGAAATCTACATTCAGGAAAGACATGAAGGGTCGCTCACTAGTCAAGGTGTGGGTGACCTGACACATCAGCATTATAGACTATTTTTTTTTTTAAGGAGTCTCAGTTGCCCTCGGTAGAGTGCTGTGGCATCATAGCTCACACAATCTCAAACTTTTTCTTTTTTTTTGTAGAGAGAGTCTCACTGTACCGCCCTTGGGTAGAGTGCCATGACGTCACACGGCTCACAGCAACCTCTAACTCTTGGGCTTACACAATTCTCTTGCCTCAGCCTTCCGAGCAGCTGGGACTACAGGCGCCCGCCACAACGCCCAGCTATTTTTCTGTTGCAGTTTGGCAGGGGCTGAGTTTGAACCCGCCACCCTCGGTATATGGGGCCGGTGCCCTACTCACTGAGCCACAGGCACCACCCCATTCTCAAACTCTTTGGCTCAAGTAATCCTCTTGCCTCAGCCTTCCTGGTTTCTGGGACTACAGGTGTCCACCACAATGCCTGTCTATTTTGAGAGACGGGGTCTTGCTGTTGCTCAGGTTGGTCTTGGACTCCTGAGCTCAGGCAATCCACCTGCCTTGGCCTCTCAGAATGCTGGGATTACAGGCGTGAGCCACTGTGCCTGGCAGCATTGCAGGGTTTTTGCTACATGGGAGCACAACCCCAAATCCCCTTCATGCTGCTCAGGAAAAGAGGACACTGGCAGGAGAGGGGTCAGCAGACTCTGTGATCGTAGTTATAATGGCACACTACAAAAAGGAAAGTTGGAATGAGTGCCGTTTACATATATTTAAAGTGGTCACAGTATTACTGAACAGTGAGGATTTTTGAGACTAATCTTTCTCCAGTTCATAGGTTACTGATATGTGTTGTGCATCTCTGTCTGGGAGCTGGGCATCCTCACTCCTTAGTTCTGCCCCTACAGAACTATCAGTGAACCCCTCCTGCCTCTTCCTTGTGTTCTGGAAACCTTCACGTATCTGTGCCCTCTGGAGCAGTGGGCGGAGGACAAGGCAGCTATCAGTGCTCTGACACCCACACATAGGGTCAGGCTCCCCCCTAGGCCTCAGGACACATGTGCTGTACCATTTACTGCATGGGACTCAGGAGTGGACTACAGCCTAGTGCTAAGCCCCTTCCTTTTTATTTCTGCCTAAACCTCTTTCCTCCAGCTCTGCCTTTTCTGTCAGTCTCTCAGCTCATCTCTGATCCCCTCCAGCTCAGCATCTGGGGCTGGAAAAGTTGCCCAAGGATTCTGATAAAGTCACAGAACATCTGCCCCACACCTGCAGAGGTGTAACCTGGACAATTGATCCTGGCAGGCTGTGACCCCTAAGTGCTTCATTAGAATCCATCCCTTCTCTCTCCACGCATGCTCAGGGGCAGGCCTGCCATGTCTCCTGGATATTCACTGGGCTAATACAGTGGCAGGCCTGCCATGTCTCCTGGATATTCACTGGCCTGGGATATTACAGGCCACCACTATTTCATGCCTTCTTCCTCTGCTCACTCTATATGCCCTTTGCCAAAAGCATCTTTTCTGGCTCAGTTCAAATGCCACCGTACAAGTGAAGCTTACCTCAATCACCCTAGGTGATTCTGTGGCCCCACAGAACTTTTTCTTATCACTACTGTAACAGTCGTGTCTCTTCTTTCACATCTGTGTCTCTTGGGAGTTGCTCTGTAGAATGGACTGGGTCATATTGACCTGTGGGCCTCCAGAGCCTGGCTTGGAGCTGCTCATTAAGTATCTGTTATTGCTGTTGGCCCTCACCAAGAGAGGCTCCTTGGTCTGAGATGTGAACTGGAGAAGGTCCCAGACTTCCCAGAGACAACAGGTGTACCTGCATAACAATGAGTCGGGGGTATAATGTGTCACATATGCCCTCCTTGTCAGGTCAGAGCACCCTCCTGCTGCAGGTTCTATAATGCCAGGCTAGTTGCAAGACAGGGGACTCCTCCCCTCTGAGAAAACCCTGGTACCTCACCTGGGATGGGGGATGGAAGAGCAACACCTGGCTGGTGTCTGAACCCTCATTCTCCAGCCCTGGGCAGCCAACCCCTGTAGTGTTCCCTCATCCAGTGGCTTCACCAAGCCCCCCTTGCTGCACCAGAGAGAGCTTGAAGAGCAGGCGGGCTCAGAGTGGGAGGAGAGGGCCAAGGACATCCTTCCTGCCTTCTCTCCCGCCCTTTCCTCCTGGCAGCTGCAGCTGTGCTGCGTGATGTGGAACTGAACACAGTCTTAATTACCGCTCAGCCCTGCTCATTAATGCCTCTGGAAGCCAGAGAAGCCCCGAGTTAGGAAGCCTCAGTCACAGCAGAGACCCAGGCCGCAGGCCTCTTGGGTGATCACTAGTCCCGCAGCTCTTGGATTGTGTCTATGCAACTTGGGTTCCCTTTTTGGGCCCCCAGAGGGAGATGCCCCTCCCTAGGATGGGGGAAGGGCTGAAGCTGGAGGTTGCCACTGCTGAGTTAATCTTCCTGATGCACAGCTCTGATCAAAAAAAACTGTAATGTTTCTCTTGCTGACTGCATAAAGCCTAGAGTCCTTGGCTTAGCAGTCAAGACCTTTTATGATCTGGTCCCACAGGACTTTCCCAATCTAATTTCTCCTTCCATTCTGGCACACATGGAGGGAAGGCTTGGCCTCCTCATGGGCTCTCACTTGTGTGTGCAGAGCATTGTAGGGACAGCATATGGTGAAACATGTGACACTCCACTGTGATCAGAGAAAGACGAACGAATGATTAAATAAACTAAATGCACTGAAATCCAGCACACTTAATCTGATGACTTACCTGCCTTCGGAGGGACTTAACCAAGGTGCTTGGTATGTTGTTCAGCCTGCATCATTATTATTACTATTTTCTGGTAGTGAAATGGAATAAAGAACCATGAAGTGCCTGAAGACTGAACAAAAGGAAGCTGAGCAGAGGTGGAAAGAAGGGTGGACCCTGAAAATTATAAACCCATAGGCCCGATTTCAATATCTGGAAAAACCCCTTCATAAAAACCCACTTGTAAACACCTTGAAGAACAAATGAGATAACACACATGAAAGCACTTTTTGAACTGTAAAGGGCTTTAGAAATATAAGGTGTTATTCTGTAATATTTATGCTCAGTGCAGACTTTAAAACAGATGCTATGGGAAGGCTGGAGATATATGATAATGGCTCATTACCCATAAGGTACTCATACAATTTGGGCTGTTTCATTTAATTAGTCATTACCTCTTGTGCAGACTACTGCAGAAGCCTCCTAAATGGCCTCCCCACCTCTGCATTCTCTCCTGTTCCATTCATCATACACGCCACTGCTGGCTTAATCTTTCTGATGCACAGCTCTGATCAGATACTTATAATGTTTTTCTTGCTGACTGCTTAAAGCCTGAAGTCCCTAGCTTAGCAGTTAAGACCCTCTAAATCTGGTCCCACAGTGCTTTGCACTTGACTTCCCTCCTTCCATCCTGGCAGACATAGGCTCAGGAAGATCAGTTCACTAAAGCTAAGACCACACAAATCCAAAGCAGCAGATCTTGGAGCCAACTCCTCAGATCCAAGACCAACATCACTTTCTCACTTTGATGATGCAATGGACTGAGTGTTTGTGTCCCTCCAGAATGTATATCATTGGAATGGTAATCCTGATACTATAGTGTTTGGAGGTGGGACTTTGGGGAAGTAATTAGGTCATGAGAGTGGAGCCCTTATGAATGGGATTATGACCTTACAAGAAGAGGTCAGAGACCTACCTGGCTCCCTCTGCCATGTGAGGATACAATAAAAAGTTAACACTATGAAATCCCAAAGAGGACCTTCCTCAGAATCTGGGCCTCTGGCACCCTAACCTTGGACTTCCAACGGCCAGAAGTGTGAAAAATAAATGCTTGTTTAAGCCACCCAATTTATGGCATTTTGTTACAGCAGCCCGATCTGACTAAGACAGATGGACATTGCTGCAATGATCTTTCCACATAGAGCTTTTTCTCTTCTTTGGAAAAATTTTCTTGGGACAAATTCCCAGCAGTGGGATTACCAGGACAAAAGACATTGATATTTTAAATGGCTGTATGAATTGACATAAAGCTTCACAAAAAGCTAGGCTGATTTTATATTTTAGTCAGTGATGTAAAATATATACAAGTTTCATCAGATCTTCTTCTCTCATAGGGGTAACTTTTTTCCTTTTTTTTTGCAGTTTTTTGGCCAGGACTAGATTTGAAGCCTCCACCTCCGGTATATGGGGCCGGTATATGGGGCCGGTACCCTATTCCTTTGAGCCACAGGCGCTGCCCCCAGGGGTAACTTTTAAACAAATTGCTAATTGAATAAGATATTTGTTTCAGTTTGAATTTCATGGGATAGGTCCCATGAATTGGTACACTCTTTATATTTTGTCTTGTATGAATTATTGAAGTATTTGTATTTCAGAAGCTGCTATTTTTAAAACATAAAAGACAGGGCAGTGCCTGTGGCTCAGTGAGTAGGGTGCCGACCCCATATACCAAGGGTGACAGGTTCAAATCCAGAGCCCCAGCCAAACTGCAATAATAAAATAGCCAGGGTTGTGGCAGGCACCTGTGGTCCCAGCTGCTTGGGAGGCTGAGGCCTCCCGTAAGAGAATCCCGTAAGCCCAAGAGCTGGAGGTTGCTGTGAGCTGTAACATCACAGCACTCTACCGAGGGCAGTAAAGTGAGACTCTGTCTCTACAAAAATAAAAAACAACAACATAAAAGACAATCTTGAAGATTAGATATGGTGGACTTGATAAAATCAGAGCAGAGTTCCCGATCGGACAATGTCAGATATATAAGCTATCTCTCAAGAAAGTCTTCAAAAATTTTCAGTTTAAACAACTTAAATACTAGTCTACATTTAAAAGGAGAACTTAGGAGGAAGACATCATCCTGGACTCAGTACTTTTCCAGACCCTGTCCACGTGTCCTAACACTAGCGTTCATTATTTATTTCAAAGTCAATTTGGTGACTATATGATTGAATTGAAACAGCAATGCTTTTTAAAAATGCTATGTTAAAAATTATTTTATTTTATTTGTTTATTTATTTTATTTATTTATTTATTTTTGCAGTTTTTGGCTGGGGCTGGGTTTGAACCCACCACCTCCAGCATATGGGGCCGGCGCCCTACTCCTTTGAACCACAGGCAACACCCAAAAATTATTCTATTTTTTGACCAAATAACATATACTCTTGGTATAAAAGTCAAAACATCCAAAAGGGTACACAGTGAAAAAATGTCTCCTACTTGGTCTTTCAGTCCCTTGTTTCCCTTTGTGAAGACAGACGCTAGTATTACCAACTCTTTGTGTATTCTTTGAGGGCTATTCTGTGCACCTCTGAGCTTCTGTGTCTATATTACTAATAGAAGTGATAGAATATAATACTTACAAGCCAAACCTTTGCTGTTTTGGAGAACATTTCCATCAGTCCATAGAAAGCGTAAATATGTTTTTAAAACCATAGTGCTGGCTTGGTGCCTGTGGCTCAAGTGGCTAAGGCGCGAGCCACACACACCTGAGCTGGCGGGTTCAAATCCAGCCTGGGCTGCCAAACAACATTGACGGCTGCAACCAAAAAACAGCCAGGTTTTGTGGTAGATGCCCGTAGTCCCAGCTACTTGGGAGGCAGAGGCAGGAGAATTGCTTGAGCCCAGAAGTTGGAGGTTGCTGTGAGCCGTGACGCCAAGGCACTCTACCCAGGGTGACAGCTTAAGGCTCTGTCTCAAACAAACAAACAAACAAAAACTGTAGTGCCTTATCACTGTGTTCTATTCTAAGACAACTCAATAAACAAAAGTCCAATCCACACAGGGGTGGGACACAATTATCAGAGGGAATTTACCTAACAAAGGCAATCAGTGAAACCTAATTCTTTGTACCCTCAATGAATCCTAAACAATAAAAAAAATTTTTTTTATTGGATGTTGTGGTGTGTACCTGTAGTCCCAGCTACTTGGGAAGCTGAGGCAAGAGGATCACTTTTGCCCAAGATTTGGAGGTTGCTGTGAGCTGTGACGTCATGGTATTCTACCAAGGGTGACAAAGTGAGACTCTGTCTCAAAAAAAACCAAAACAAATCAACAAAAAACAAATTGATATCTAGTTCTTCAAGCATTGTAAAAAAATCTAATCCATATGTGCAAAGAGGCATTTACTTCACAAACTGAGCTTTTATTTCAATAGAAACCCTTTAAATATTAAGCCACTTCACATATTTCAGTTTTGTTTCATTGAAATTATGCTTATATATTTATGGCTGAAACATTCTATGAAAAGCAAATACCATTTAAGTCGGAAATTATTTATTTATTTAGAGACTGAATCTCACTCTGGGGTTGAATGACATCATTCATATCTCACAGCAACCTCACACTCCTGGGCTCAAGTGATCCTCTTGCCTCAGCCTCCTGAGTAGCTGGGACTACAGGCGCCCACCTTGACACCTGGATGGTTTTCCTATTTTTTAGTAGACATGGGGTCTTGCTGTTTCTCAGGCTGGGGAAATTATTTATTAAGCAGGTCAAGGGAAAGAAAGTGTGATTATATGCTTGAAGAAATTTATCTTATATAATTCTTCTATTTTTAAGAAATCCACAAATATAATAATTCTTTTAGGTTTTTTTTTTTTTTTTTTGTCGCCCTGGGTAGAGTGCTGTAGCATCACAACTCACAGCAACTTCAAACTCTTGGGCTTAAGTGATTCTCTTGCCTCAGCCTCCCAAATAGCTGGGACTTCTGGCACCCACCACAAGGCCTGGCTATTTTAAACAACAACAATTTGTTGTTGTTTAGCAGGTCCAGGTTGGGTTCAAACCCACCAGCCTCAGTGCATGTGGCAGGCGCTCTAACCACTTGAGCTACGGGTGCTGAGCCCACAAATATAATAATTCTGTCTGTTAAATTTCCATTTTATTTAACAAACACCAAAAGTGTGAAGTATAAGTTATGAGACAGATGGAGTCCAGAGACATCTGAGCTACTCGGCAGGGCCCAGCCTACTAAGATTCTATGTCCCAACATGGCACAAGTTGTATGTCTCTATATAGACTAAACTTTTACCCTGAATCACACCAAAGGTTGGGGCATAACCTCCAAATATCCTCAACTTCTTTCAATTACAGACAAAATAAATTGCATGGATTTATTGAAAACGGTCCCATGCTTTCAGCCTATGCCGTCTTTTGGGGAGTAAGTATCACATGTTTACCACCTGCTGTGCAAAGCAGCAGCTTTATTTGGGCACAACCAATGATGAGTCCCACATTGTTCACCCCATTTGCACTTTGGATGATCTTTTAAACTTTGATCTTATCTCTCTCCTTGGCATTTATCTTCCCAAACGGGATCTTAGCCCTTATGCCTACTTCCTAATGGCATAGCTCGAATGTACCATAAAAGTCATTTAATTTGTTCATTTGTCCATGTTCATGGGTGCTCTCATCTCTTCCAAGTCTTTGCCTAAATGTTAACTTCTCAATATGACCTACTCCAACTACTCTATTTAAAATGGAAACACCTCCTCTACCCCCTTATTCTCCTTATCATGCCCTATTTTCTCTATACCTGACACCTTTAAACTTAATACTTTTCTTATATATTATGTATATTCTTTATTGTATAGTCTATGCCCCCCTACAACCTAAGCTCCATTTTGTCTCTTTAATTTTGTGATGTGTTCCCAAGACTTTAGAACAGCACTTGGGGCATGGCAGGATTTTCAGAGTCAGATAAGATAATGCCTGTACACAGCTTGGGTGAGCAGCGCCTGGTACCATTCTTGTGATGAACTAACATCAGTTCCCTTCTTCATCTTAAATGTCCCTCTGCAGGAGAACATAAAATATGACATCTAATAGAATATTATAAATCATTAAAATGATAATTACAAAGAATGTGTAGCAGTATAGAAAGAGTTTATAACTAACGTTAAGTAAAAAAAAAGCAGACTACAAACTAGTCCATGATTACAACTGAGTAAAAACAATTCCAAATCTCTACAAAAAATGGGGAGATAAGATAGTGGGCTCACGGTGAGGAACTGTTAAACAAGAATGAAAATTGATGTGCCTAGAAACAGATTTCATTTTTTAAATTTGCTTTATTTTTTTTTTTTTAATTATCATTTCAGGTTAATATGAGGGTGCAAAGAATTAGGTCACAATGTTTGCATCTGTTAGGTAGAGTCCCTCTTAAAATTGTGTCCCACCCCAAAGAGGTGCTTCATATACCCTAACATTGTGCCCATTAAGCGCTGTGCCATACACCCTAACATTGTGCCCCTCTCCCCGCTCCCTCATTCCCTTGACCCTCACCTTGAGTTGATTTGAGTTAGAAACAGAATTCAAAATGAGTTTCTCTTCAAAACATCTTCTTTGGGTACCACCTGATAGGGATCTTGCTATATCATCACAGTACCTGCAGTAAAATGGGTGATATCAGAGAGAATTACTTTGAAATATTTATTTCCAATCCAATACTCTTCTCTTCTAGATGACTACAATTGCAAAGTAGAGCTTGCTTTGACATCTGATGGTAAGATGATGGTACACCACCACCCTTCTCTGTACATTGCATACGAACACACAAAACCTATCCTTCCACCGGAAGTTTCTCATTAGCTTGTGAACAAGGCCTGCACACTATAATCCACTCATACATACCTTCTCCATCACCAGGGCAACAGCCCTTTCCACACTTCCTTAGTCCTTCCAAGTTACCAGACGAAGGTCATTCTTCTCTCTGTTTCTCTCCTTGGACCCTTTGCTGTCTCCACATTATGCCTGACAAAGACAAGCCCTGAGTGCAGGCAGAAGAGGCCCCACGGGCTGCAGCCGATGGGAAGGAATTTCACATCCTTTCTTCCCACACTCCTTCATTGCTCTGGCTTTGAGACTCAGCCCTGGTTCCATCCAAGCCCTGGAGTTAATTATGGCTTTGCCTTTGCTATACTTACCTTCACCGTCAGACTTCCTTTCCTCCACGGTTTTGTTACTTAACTTTGTGATTTGGAGAAGTCAACCTTTCTTGCTTGTTTCCTCACCTATGAAAATGGAACAATGACATTTACTTTAGAGAGTGTTGGTGAAGGAGAAAAGAGACATGCGTGTGAAAGAACACTAGTGACCACAACTGTAGTAGTCAAATCTGAAGCTCACTCATGGGAGCAGCCAGAGCTTTACCTCTCTTCATTTATACATACTCTGCAAGTGCTCTGTGGTGAAGATTATAAGCTGCTCAATCCGTATCGACTGCTGAGGCTAATTTCTGTTGAAAGGTTATTTTCCCATTTTAGCCTATCAGATTTTCAAAATGACTGAAGTCAGGCCACTGGGAGTAGGAAAAATGGCTCTCTCATACACTAGTAGGAGCAGAATAAATGAGTATAATCTTTTTTTCTTTTTTTTTTGAGACAGAATCTCACTTTGTTACCCTCAGTAGAGTGCTGTGGCGTCATAGTTCACAGCAACCTCCAACTCTTGGGCACAAATGATCCTCTTGCCTCAGCCTCCCAAGCAGCTAGGACTATAGGCGCCCGCCACAATGCCTGGCTATTTTTTATTGCAGTTGTCATTGTTGGTTAGCTGGTCTGGGCTGGGTTTGAACCCTCCAACTTCAGTGTATGTGGGTGGTGCAGTAACCACTGTGCTACGGGTGCTGAGCCGACACCCAGCTATTTTTTTAGAGATAGGAGTCTTACTCTTGCTCAGGCCAGTCTCGAACTCCTGAGCTCAGGCAATACACCTGCCTTGGCCTCCCAGATTGCTAGGGTTACAGGTGTGGGTCACTGAACTCAGCCCTGGTGTCTTAGTCCATTTTAAAAGAATGCCTAAAATGGGTGGCTCCTGTGGCTCAAGGAGTAGGGCGCTGGCCCCATATACTAGAGGTGGCAGGTTCAAACCCGGCCCTGGCCAAAAACTGCAAAAAAAAAAAACTCCTGAAACTGGGTAATTTATAAAGAAGAGGAATGTATTTCTTACAGTTCTGAAGTTGGAGAAGTCCAAGGTCAAGGGGTCACTGGTGGGGACTCTGTGATGTCCTGAGGCACCACACGCTGGCTCAGGTCTCTCTTCCTGTTCTTTTTTTTTTTTTAGAGACAGAGTCTCTCAGTAGAGTGCTGTAATATCACAGCTCACAGCAACCTCCAACTCCTGGGCTTAGGCAATTCTCTTGTCTCAGCCTCCCATGTAGCTGGGATCACAGGTGTCCTCCACAATGGCTGGCTATTTTTTGTTGCACTTTGGCTGGGGCTGAGTTCGAACTGGTATATGGGGCCAGCGTCCTACCCACTGAGCAACAGGTGCTGCCCTCTCTTCTTGTTCTTATAAAGCCACCAGTTCCTTTCTCAAAATAACTCACTAATTCATTAACCCATTAATCCATGATCCAATCTTAAACTCATTTTTCTTTCTTTCTTTCTTTTTTTTTGAGTGTTGTGGCATCACAGCTCACAGCAACCTCAAACTCTTGGGCTTAAGCAATTCTCTTGCCTCAGCCTCCCAAGTAGCTGGGACTACAGGTGCCTGCCACAATGCCCAGCTACTTTTTTGTTGTTGTTGTTGTTTAGCAGGCCAGGGCCAGGTTTGAACATGCCACCCTTGGTGCATGTGGCTGGTGCTGTAACCACTGCGCTGAGCCAGTCCTCACCTTTCAATATTACCACACTGGAGATTAAATTTCTTTTTCTTCTTTTTCCCTTGGGGCAAATAATGATAGAAATTAAATGTTCCAATTTATTCCATCTTCGTAATTATAGACATTACTGGGCAGGGTGAGTAAACAAAGCAAATAAAGCAAACCTCCCACCCCATCATTTCATCAGATGCAGCCTTTTGGCATTTTTAGAATATGCGGGTTGACTTAATTCATTGATGTGGATTGAAGCAGGCAGCAGCAAATCTTTGCAATTTAGGTTCTTCTTCCACAGTGACTCCAAGTATCTTAATTCCTGAACTACACTGTGGTGTTCGCGGCAACATTCTTGACGCTTTCCCATTTTAATCTGACACCTCTCTTAAAGGCAGGGAATTGTTAAAAAAGCTGTCTTCCTCTTTGCTAATCCAGGCCACCAGTAGCTTAAGTCTTAGTTACTATAAAACAAACAAACAAAAATCTGTGCTCCTAAGCATTGTTTGAAAATGTTATGCCCAGATCCCTTTTCAGAACATTATTTCTCTGACAGAAAAAAAGAGGTCCCAACCAATTGCTTTCATCAACAATGATCCCAGTGCAGTGTACATATGTCCTTTGAAGCAAAAATCAAGGTCAGGCAACCTTGATCATCCTGACTAGTTGATCACTATCTACATACAAGGTATAGTTAAAGCTGATCCCAAACTAAATATTGCAATCATAACCGCAAGAAATTATTTCATTTTAGCCCACTGAGTTCTTGCAAGATGCCAGAAAAACTGAGAAATCATCAAAGCAAAGAGTTCACCTTTAAAAACTTGAGGAAAACATCAAGAAGGAGGAAATAAAACTCTTCTTTTCTAAATTCCTCATCAAATCTGACGGCTATCTTCACAGCCCTAGTAAACAAAAATCCAAAATCCTCAATTTCCTGATTTAAGGAATCTGTTTTCAAGGTGACTGTCAAGGTCAAGAACAGTTTTCAGGCTTTTGTTTACCATGGTCCATAAACTCCAATCCTTCAATAGGAATCTCTTTCTCCTTTATTGCTTTCTGAACACACTGCTGATGATGCTTGAAGAGGTTGGTGCATGGATTCCCAGAGCCATCCCCCTTGAGAAACTTCTCAGCAAACTAGTGATTGAAGCAATGGGGTTATACTTGTGCTTCATGTCTGTGCAGGCCTCCCCTATGCTATTCATGGCTACCATAGTGGCTTTTTTTTTTTTTTTTTGCAGTTTTTTTTGGCCGGGGCTGGGTTTGAACCCACCACTCAGGTATATGGGACCAGTGCCCTAGTCCTTTGAGCCACAGGCACCGCCCCCCCTATTTTTTTTTTTTTTTTTTTTTTTTTTTTTGTAGGCAGTGGGTTGTTCTGTTGCCCAGGCTGGAGTGCAGTGATGCGATCATAATAGCTTATTATAACCTCGGCCTCCTGGGTTCAAGTGATATTCCCACTTCAGCATCCAGAGAAGCTAGGACTACTAGCCATGATGCCCAGCTGTTTAGGTCTTCTTCATTTTATATTTCACTTAACTTTTTAGATTCAGGGTCTCACTATGTCACCCAGGTTGAAGTACAGTGGCTTAATCACAGCTTACTGCAAACCTTGTACTCCTGGACTCAAGTGATCCTCCAGCCTTAGACTCTCAAAATGCTGGATTATAGGTATGAGCCACCATGCCCAGTCCAAGAGATTAAATTTCAATGTGAGTTTTTGAGGGGACAAATGTTAACACCATAGCACCTAGTACAAAAAATAGGACTATTCAGTATGTTTGCTTTAACCAGTTCCCCTTATAGGAGTCTGTCTGAAATATTCACAGATGTGCATAAGGTCATTGGACAAAAATCATTGACTGTAGTATTATATTTAATAGAAAAGTTATGGATATAATCTGAATGTCTAAATTTAGTTAAAGAAATTATGGGGTTTTGATGCTACCATGCTATGAAACACCATGCAACTGTCAAAAATAATAATGGAGATTACTTTGTACTGACATGGAAAGATTTTAGCAAAAACAGCAAGGTACAGAATTATTTTCAATTATCTAAAATGGTGTCTGGGATACAGCAGCTAATCAATAAATATTTGTTCAGTTGAAAGAGTATGAGCCCAGCTTGCTTAAAAAAAAATTACCGGCCCCACGTGGTGGCTCACACCTGTAATCATAGCACTCTGGGAGGCCAAGATAGGCTGATTGCTTGAGCTCAGGAGTTCAAGACCAGCCTAAGCAAAAGCAAGACCCTTTCTCTATTAAAAATAGAAAAACTAGCTGGGCATAGTGGCGAATGCTTGTAATTCCAGCTACTCGGGAAGGTAAGGCATGAGGATTGCCAGAGTCTAAGAGTTTGAAGTTGCTGTGAGCTGTGATGATGACATGGCACTCAACCTCAGTGTGACAGAGTGAGACTCTGTCTCAACAAAACAAAACAAAACAAAAACAACTAATTAAATTAAATTAAAAAATAAAAATAAGGGCAGCACCTGTGGCTCAGTGAGCAGAGTGCTGGCCCCATATACCGATGGTGGTGGGTTCAAACCCAGCCCCGGCCAAATTGAAACAAAAAAAATAGCCAGGTGTTGTGGCAGGCGCTTGTAGTCCCAGCTACTAGGGAGGCTGAGGCAAAAGAATTGCCTAAACTCAGGAGTTGGAGGTTGCTGTGAGCTGTGATGTCATTGCACTCTACCAAGGGTGATAAAGTGAGACTCTGTTTCTAAAAAAAAAATAATAAAAATAAAATTACCACCTCAACACACACTTATAAGTAAGCCCACATACTTCAATTGAAAAAAAGTTGTGGAAGGATAGTGATCCCTGTCGAATGTGTTTATGCCTAGGGTATGACTAGCTTTCACTTCCCCTGGAAGCTCATGAGGGGTGTTTGTTAGAGGGGACTTCAGTCTTGCACTCTCAGTGGGAAAGAACAGTAAAGTCCAATCACTCTCAACCACCACTTAAGGTAACTTGAAGGGTTGGGGAGAAAAAAGCTAAGGGCACGATATGCAATTATTCAGGATACTATTTTATTTACACCTAAGGAATGATACTAGAGCTTGAGCTCTGGAGGACCTGGGCGTTGGGTGGGCCAGACATTGTGGGTGGGAATCTTCTAACCCTGAACAGGGGTCATGGTCTGGTAGCTGAATCCTGAAAGTCCTAGGTCTCTGTATTCAAAGACTAAGGCAGAAACAAAGGGTGTCAAGTAGAGTCAGCTCTGAGAACCATGTGAGGCCTTGGTGTTCCTCCCAGTGTTCACAGGAACACAGGGGTCTGGTCACTTACGAATTTAGCAATGTCAGTTTCAGTGGCCTGTAGAGGACTGGCAGGCTCCCCTGAGGTTTTGAAAGTGGGTACAACAGTGTGGCTTTGGAATATTCAGAAGGAATTTTTCAAATTTAGGAGACATATGTAGTTTGAGGTGAGGACTATAGAAGAAAAAGCCTCAATTCACCTCCAGTCCACCAGCATGAGGTCTGTGTGATTCTGGTGCAATGGTGGCAGCTTTATAGACTCCCTAGCCAGTCAGAGCAAACAGTATCCTTGGGGGGCAGGCTGAGGGTAAAGAGGCAAAAGTCCTTGCCAACCGCAGCTCTTGGAGGCAAGACAGGTCCCAGAGAGATTCCAGCCCTTCAGAAGGTGAGACCTGGTGGTGACTGTAGCAAACCATGAAGGAGACAACTAGACGGACAGCTGAGAAGCTTAGGTCAGGATTGCAGGGAGGTGGGAAAGCTGGAAGGCTGAGGGAATCTCTGATTATAAGCCCAGTCTTACTTGTCAAGCCCATCACAGCACATGTACATATGCTGTTATGTTTGGTCCTCACTAGAGTACTGAAAAGAATTTATTTTCAGGCTGGGCCCAGTGGCTCACTCTATATTCCTAGCACTGGGACGCTGGGGCTGGTGGATCCCTTAAGCTCAAGAGTTAGAAACCAGCCTGAGCAACAGCGAGACCTTGTCTCTATTAAAAGTAGAAAAATTAGCTGGGTGTTGTGGTGGGTGCCTATAGTTCCAGCTGCTGGGGAAGCTGAGGCAAGAAGATCGCTGAAGTCCAGGAGTTTGAGGTTGCTGTGAGCTATGATGCCACAGCACTCTACCCAGGATGACAGAGTAAGAATCTGTCTGAAATAAACAAAGGATTTGAACAGATCATTAAAGAAGACATACAAATTGTCAATAAGTAAATGATAATATACTCAATACCATTACCCAACTGAGAAGTGTAAATTAAAGCAACAATGAGATACACACCTGCCAGAATGGCTAAAATTAAAAAGACAAAATGAAGCACTGATGAAGATAGGGAGCCACTGGGATCCTCATTCGCTGCTGGTGGGAGTACTAAAGGGGACAACCACTTTAGAAAAAATATTGGCAGTTTTAAAAATAAAGTTAACATATACAGCAGTAGTTCCACTCTGTGAAATTTACACAAGAGAAATGAAAACCTATATTCACAGATTTTTATGTGCATGTTCATAACAGTTTATTCACAATAGCCAACTACTAGAAACAACTCAAATATCCAATGACAAGAGGATGGATAAATAAATTGTGATATAGTCAATATAATTAAAGACATGTCAATAATTAAAAAGAGCAAATTGGGGCGGCGCCTGTGGCTCAGTGGGTAGGGCGCCGGCCACATATACCGAGGGTGGCGGGTTCAAACCCAGCCCCGGCCAAACTGCAACAAAAAAATAGCTGGCGTTGTGGCGGGCGCCTGTAGTCCCAGCTGCTTGGGAGGCTGAGGCAAGAGAATCGCGGAAGCCCAAGTGTTAGAGGTTGCTGTGAGCCATGTGACGTCATGGCACTCTACCCGAGGGCGGTACAGTGAGACTCTGTCTCTACAAAAAAAAATAATAATAATAAAAATAAATAAATAAATAAAAATAAAAAGAACAAATCACTGATATATATAACATACATCAGTCTTAAAAATATTATGTTAAATGAAATAATTCAGACACAAAAGAGTATGTACTGTATCATTTCATTTATATGAAATTCTAGAACAGATAAAACTCAGCTGTAGTGACTGCAGATCACAGGTTGCCTAGGGCTAATGGGGGTGGGGTGATTGGCTGCAAAGAGGCAGAAGGGAACTTTCTGGGATGATGAAAAGCTCTGTTTCCCTTGGGATGGTGATTACATGGGTGTATACCTTTGGGAAAACTTACCAAGTTGCTCTTAAGGTACTTGCTATACATTAAAATGAATGTACTTAAAATGGATACAATTTATTGTATGTAAATTAAACCTCAATAAAGTTGGTTAAAAATTTAAAAAATTTTAAAGTCCACATTTCAGATTTGACTATTATAGATGCTTCAGTTATCTCTATCTCTTATCTGGATCAGGTGCTTCACTAAGTATCATAGTGAATCTGGAAATGGATCCTTGATGAAAATAAATTCTTTTTTCTGAGACAGAGTCTCACTCTGTGCCCTGAGTACAGTGGTTGGTTAATGATATTGACCTTGGAGCGCTAGGATTGTAGGCGTGATCCACTGCACATTTTTTTTATAATAAAAAAATTTCATTCAGTGAATTTTTACTGAAGTAATTCTGGTTGTTCCCTTTCCTGGATGTAACTTGGGGTTAGAAACAGGTAAGGAAAGTAAATCCAGAGAATTACTCAAGTTTTCTTATGGTGGAAAACCACCAGCTTGCAGCAGCAACTCCAAGTTTTTCTGAGTCACTGTCTGTCCTGCAATGATGGGGATTATCATTCTCAAGCTTTGCTGAGTGGCATCTACATGCTTAGTAGTTTTATTCGAGGTACCCAAATATTTGAGAATAAACCAGAACTGTCAGATATTTTAGCTTCCTGTCCATTAGAAATAAAATTTAAAAAGCAGATGTGCACCTAAATTAATGGAAAGACATCTCATGTTGATGGGTCAGAAGACCTAATATGGTTAAGATGCCAATACTCCCCAAATTGATCTATAGATTCAATGCAACCCATAGGAAAATAGCAGCTGGATTTTGTTGGCAGAAACTGTCAAGCTGACTCTAAAATTCATATTGAAATTCCAGGAACCCATGTTAAAATAATCTTGAAAAAGAAGAGCAAAATAGGAGGGCTCACATTTCTCAATTTA
Organism: Loris lydekkerianus; assembly: GCA_963574355.1. NCBI lineage: Eukaryota > Metazoa > Chordata > Mammalia > Primates > Lorisidae > Loris > Loris lydekkerianus. The sequence goes on along the minus strand of CAUYPK010042605.1, from coordinate 4,130 downwards.
AAAACTTATTAGTGGGTGGTGCCTGTGGCTCAGTGAGTCGGGCACTGGCCCCATATACTGAGGGTGGTGAGTTCAAACCCAACCCCGGCTAAACTGCAAAAATAAAAAATTAAAAAAAAAAAAAAAAAAAAAAAAAAAAACAAGGCTAAACTGCAACAATAAAAAAAAAAATTAAAAAAAAAATAAAAACTTATTAGTAATCAAGATAGTGTGGTTCTGGAATAAGGACAGACATAGAGCGAAAGAATAGAATTGTGAATTCATAAATAAAACCCTACAATTATAATCAATTGATTTTCAATAGGAGTGCCAAGACAATCAATGGAGAAAAACAGTCTTTTCAATACATGGCGTTGGGACAACCGGATATCCAACTGCAAAGGAATGAAGTTGGACCCCTACCTCATACCCTATATATCATATATTTCTTAGAAAAAAATATAGAAAAAAAATATTTTTTGAGACAGAGTCTCACTTTGTCGCCCTCAGTAGAGTACGGTGGCATCATAGCTCACAGCAACCTCCAACTCTTGGGGTTTGAGCAATTCTCTTGTCTCAGTAGTCCCAAGTTGCTGGGACTACAGGTGCCCACTACAATGCCTAGCTATTTTTTAGAGACTAAGCTGTAGTTGCAGCTATTTAGGCAAGAGCTATGTAGTTGCAGCTATTTAGGCAAGAGGATCACTTGAGTCCAAGAGCTATGATGCCATGGCACTCTACTGAGGGTGACAAAGTGAGACTCTGTCTCAAATTAAAAAAAAATACTCACTATAGTATCTATTACTAAAAAGATGGATAACAATAAATGTTGGCTAGGATGTGGAAAGATTGGAACCCTCATACATTGCTAGTGGGAATTTACAGTGATGCAGCCACTTTGGAAAACAGCCTGGCTGGGTGGTGCCTGTGGCTCAGGGAGTAGGGCATCTGTTCCATATACCAAAGGTGGTGGGTTCAAACCTGGTCCCAGCCAAAACTGCAACAACAACAATAACAACAAATTATTGGGCGGTGCCTGTGGCTCAATGAGTAGGGCATTGGCCCCATATACCGAGGGTGGTGGGTTTGAACCCGGCCCCAGCCAAACTGCAACAAAAAATAGCCAGGCATTGTGGTGGGCGCCTATAGTCCCAGCTACTCGGGAGGCTGAGGCAAGAGAATCGCCTAAGCCCAAGAGCTGAAGGTTGCTGTGAGCTGTTCCGCCACAGCACTCTATTGAGTGTGACAAAGTGAGACTCTGTCTCTAAAGAAAGAAAAAAAAGAAAACAGCCTGGCAGTTCCTCAAAAGGTTAAATTATATCACCCAGCAATTTCCTTCCTACATAATACACTCAAGAGAAATTTTAAAAATTAAAAACTATATTTATTTATTTATTTATTTGAGACAGAGTCTCACTCTTTCACCCTGTGTAGAGTGCCATGCATCATAGTACACAGCAACCTCAAACTCTTAGGCTTGATCAATCCTCTTACATCAGCTCCTGAGTAGCTGGTACTAACGGCGGGCACCACCATGCCCAGCAAGTTGCTCTCTTGTCCAGGTTACAGTGCAGAGGCATCATCATAGCTCACTGCAACCTCAAACTGCTATTCTCAAGCGATCCTCCTGCCTCACACTCCCGAACAGCTAGGAGTACAGGCACGGACTCTCAAGTCAGGCTAATTTTAAATTTTTTTGTAGATTCAGGTCTCATGATGTTGCCCAGTCTGGCCTTAAAGTCTCGAGCTCAAGCAATTCTCCTGCCTTGGCCTTCTAAAGTATGGGAATTACAGGTGCACCCTGAATTTTATACTTCAGGTAAATTGTAAAAAAAATTGGCAGATGTCCATTTTATAAATCATTAAACATTTTCCTAATGGAAAGGGTTTTATAAACAGTTACATTATTTTTTTGTATAAGAAATTACTTTTATTATAAGTCCACAGACCTGATTGCAAAATGCAAGCATTCATGTTGGTTGTTATTTGCTGAAATTATATCCATATAGGGCATTGCTACTCCTTCAAAGGCAGGTATAGAAAGGATTTCCAACGTGATAAACAACCCATGGACTGAAAAGCAGAAGAAAATATGCATAGAATTAGGTACAAAGTAAACGTAAATACGTTTTGTCTGTTCATATTGTTCTGAAATTAAAGAATAGGATCTAAACAATAAACACACACAAAAACCCAAGGAGAATGATACGATGGGTAAAAACAGGAAGAATACATTTTAAAAAACACATTTACACACACACACACACACACAAGCTGGCAGCTGGTGCTACATCTAGAGACAACTGTTGGGGGAAGGACATTTCTTGATTTATGGTCTCCACTCCCGAGCCTAGGTGTAGAGAGGGGAAGAGCAGCTGCGTCCCCCAAGTTGTTGCTTCTTTCGGGGAGCGCCCCTGTGGGTCGGGGTAGGAGGTGACCAAAGGTAGAAGGTGACCAAAGGTAGAAGGACACTCCCAGGGGTGCGGCAGAGGGCGATCAGCCCCCGGGCAGCCTCAACAAGCAGCACTGCCACCTTGTGGCTTGGGATGGTCTCACCTCTGGGTAAGACCCCAGGAACGCTTGGGGGCGGGGCTCCTTCAGAAGAAATCATTTGGTTATTCAGTAGCATTCTTTTGAATATAATTTTTATTGTTTTTTTCTAACACAAAACTAATTCGTGTTTATTTTATAAAACTTAAAAAGTAGAAATAAAGGAAAAAGAAAACAAAAATTACCTGTAAATCCAACCTCCAGAGATAACTACAGTTGATAACTTGGGTGTATATGCTAAATGCTATATATTAAAAAATAAAGTCTTTTCCTAAGTTTTTTCCTTTTTTTAAAACAAAAATGGAATTATACACATAGTACATATTGTTTTTTCATAAACTAGTGTATTGTTTATATTTTTCTACTTGTTAAACATTGAATATCCTTCTACTTGTTTTTTTTTTTTTTTTTTTTTTAAGTTTCTGGCTGGGGCGGTGTTTGAACCCACCACCTCTAGCATATGGAGTTGGCGCCCTACTCCTTTGAGCCACAGGCACCGCCTCTCCTACTTGTTAAACATTGTTCTGTAATACTTTTTGACATTAAGGAAATTTCCAAAATGTACAAAGTAGAGAGTCTAGTTTAATGAGATCTTATATACAAATCACTCAGACTCAACCAGTATCAAACACATGGCTGATCCCACAATACCATTTTTTTTGTTTTTTGTTTTTTTTTGACCGTGGCCGTTGAGCCACAGGCACTGCCCCCACAACACCATTTTTGATAGCTGTGGATGACAAAGTGGATGTGCAGTTTATAAGGAGTTTCACATATACAGTATGTTAACCAAGACTTTCCAGAAAAGCTGAATTAGAAGCTTAAAAAAAAAAGTTTAAGGACATTCTTACATATGACAGTGAGTTGAAATTGACAGGGAACACATACAATGATAAAAAAAAATACTATATATTCAGAATGTTTAAAAGTAAATTTTATTTTTATTAATCACAAATATACCTAAATACTTTACCTTTCTATTTTTTAGTTTTAAAAATTTCAAAAATACAGAAAAGTTGAAATAATACTATTACAGACACCCCATGCCCTCCACCAAGCTTCAACATTTTAAACATTTTACTACATTGTCCTCTTCTCTCCCAACCCCCATGTATATGAATATGTGTATATATATTTTGTTGAATCTTTTGAAAATAAATTGCAAACATCATTAGGAATAAAAAAATCACAATGAGGCCAGAAGCTATGAAAACCTGTGGGATACTGCAAAAGCAGTCTGAAGAGGGAAATTCATTGTCTTAAATGCCCACATCCAAAAATCAAAAAGAATGCAAATCAACAAACTAATGAATCATCTCAAAGAACTGGAAAAAGAAAAGCAATCCAATCACAAAGCCAGCAAAAGAAAACAAATAACCAAAACCAGATCAGAACCAAATGAAACTGAGAATAAAATAACCATTCGGAGATTAATGAAGTAAAAACTTGGTTCTTTGGTGTTTTTTTTTTTTTTTTTTTGAGACAGTTTCACTTATTAACCCTCAGTAGAGTGCCGTGGGGTCTGTCACAGCTCACAGAAACCTCCAGATCCTTGGGCTTAGGCGATTCTCCTGCCTCAGCCTCCGGAGTAGCTGGGATTA